>CM076574.1:505044288-505257859 GCA_034641835.2 Pinus albicaulis
TATAATGTTCCCACTTAGCCTTAGCTAAGAGGAACATTCAATTTTGTTTTAATTTCTGTTGCATGAATAAATGAATAAAGGAGGACATGTAAAACTCCTGAAAAGTCTGAATAAATCAATGCCCATGTGAACAAATACAAATCTGGGCCATGTAAATAATCACTTGTGGGTGTGAAAGAGGTTTGAGCTAAAGACTGGGTCAACCTTGACCAAATCAACAGCGCTGTCTAGGTTCATTGCATCTCCAAAAGGGACAACACAGTTCTAGAAGGAAGCCTCTCATGTGAAAAAGGCTAACTCATCAAGGTGGTTTAGGGTTTGCAAAGGCTTTCTCATCTTATAAAAGGAAAGGAAGGGCAGCAAGAGAAGGTTTTTGATTGATCATATTTTTGAGTATTTGTCTGCTTAGACAAATACCATTCTCTGCTGTTTAGTGGAGGATTGTATTTGGAATTCCTATGCAAGGATTTCACCTCTTCCTTTGAGGATTCTTGGAGGAGTGTTTGCTGAATTGAACCACTATCAGGCTTGAGGCCAAGCTCTAATTTAATTAGAAACGCTGATCCATTGAGGGTTTTGCTGCTTCTGCAAGATGCAGCAAGTGGGAGTCTAGATCTGCAGAGATCTAGTGTATTTTTGGGAGCCTCTTCTCATGGAGTGTGTTCTTTAACCTCTTGGAAGAGTGTCTCTTCTCCTTGTACTTCAGATCTACAATTTTATAGTGGTTATCTATGTCATTTGAGCTACAACACTGTTCATCTAGATAGACTACGTTATTTTGGTGTGAGCCTTTTCATCGTGTTTTGCTCATAGTTTAGATTAGAGATCTCTAGTGCTGGGCTTTGCCTTCCACTTGGTGATCCATGGATTAGCTTGCTGATCCATGTTCTGTTTAGATATGATCCATTGTAATGAAATTTTATATTCAGAAATTTACTGCAGCATTCTACAGATCTGTAACTTGTTTCTTAGATCTACTCTTATTTATGCATGCTTTTGTCAAAATTCCAAGGGGATATTGAAGAGAAGACTATCTAGCTTCTAGATCTGAAATAGATCTGATGTTTTGTCCAAATATCTGTCCTAGATCTGAGTTGTAACTTCCAGCTACTGAAGCTCCTTAAAAATAATGTTTTTGAGCCATTTCTGCAAATGTACATGTGTTCTAGCTCTCTTTTCTGAAGATTTCTTGTTGTATTATCTCATGCATCATACTGTATAGTGAAAGAACTTCATCATAATGCTGATTTTCTACTATATTACTGAAATATAAGCCTCCCTTCTAATCTCCACTGAATATCTGATAAAACTGCACAATTCCTGAAGCAGTGTTTGCATTTGGCTCAACCTTCCTCTTTGGGTGCTTTTTAGCTAGTCTAGTTTTTGGGAGATCTGTTTAATGTATCTAAACTGATTTTTTTTAGATGAAATTATATATATAAGTACCATACAACATAAATAAGAGGAACCAAGTCCTAATCTGCGTTTCTGTTGCACATTTTTTCTTGTACAATGTTTTTCTTGAACACATTGTTGATATTCCTGAAAAAGGGATATTACAGTGGTATCAGAGCTCCTTTCTTGGCACAGCTTGTGCTTGCCTTGGAGAACCAGTCATGATGCATTAAAAATAATATGATCCTCTTACCGAGAGGGAGAGGAGGTACCAGAATAGAAGTCATAAAAAGTATGAATATACTACTGATGACCCTGACAAGGGTCAAGACAAGGGGAAAGCCCATGAAACTGTGAATGATAAGGAAGCAGAGGAGTTTGAAAAAAATATTTTGGAGAACATGAAAGATATTTCCAAGGAGATCAAAGAGATGAGGGTGGATAGAATGAGGGAATCTCTTGGGATATTTCATCAAGGAGAAAGTTCTGAGATGTATCACTATGGGAATGGTCAACCTGTGAGCTTGCCAGAAGCTCCACAAGTCTCACAACGCTCGACTGTGCCTAAATTATTGGTTGTAGAGAATTAAGGACCACAAGAGAAAACCTCCCTTGAAGGTTACTTTGTGGATTATGACACTCAGAGTCAGAGATTCAAGGATAACTTGAGTTTCCAAGACTTTTGCCATCTCAAGGACTGGAGGAGACCATGGCAGTAGTATAGAGATGGTGGTTTATTTCATGGTAGACATCACACTATGGGAAAATTCTTTTTGCCCAAGTTTGATGGATCATCCCCTTGTTTTTCCAAGGCATGGGTGGAAAACCTGGATATCTATTTCCAGTTGAACAAAGTCCCTGAAGTTGAAGCCATCAAGATTGCAGCGCTGCACTTTGAAGGTGAAGCACACAATTGCTGGTTCCATGGATTGTCTACATTGGGACACATCAATGTGACTACCTATGCTGAGTTCAATAGGATACTGGTGGAGAGGTTTGACAGGAAGGATCTTGAAGCACCCTTCATAAGCCTTGCAAAACTGAAGCAGGCAGGAGATGCAGAGACTTATATCTCTGAGTTTCTGAGATTATCAGTCATGGTTCCTAATCTATCTATAGCAAGGAGAGTCTACATGTTAATTAATGGCCTGGAGGAACCTTTGCATGGGTTGGTTAAGTCTACTAAGCCCATCACCTTTCATGATGCCATTGAGAGAGCTAGAGATCTCCAAGATGCCTTACCAAAAGCAAAGCCAACTTTCCAAAGAAAAACCCTTCACTCTTCTAAGGGGAAAGAAGGGAGAGCTGCTCCTCCCAAGGAGAGCTCACTGAAGAAACCTCTTGACATTGATCTCTGGAGGGAGTTGAGGAAAAAGAGATTGTGTTTCACTTGCTAAGAGCCATGGGTACCAAGACATAGATGTGCTGCTGGAAGGTCACACTATATAGAAGTATTCTCAGATTTTGAGGAGGAAGATGGGAATGATGGACCTAGGAGGGGTCACAGCGCTGGTGATGATGAACAGTAAGATCAAACACCATCCAAAGATGAAGAGGGAGCCTTTTCTCCAACAAGTGGGACTCTTGCCTCTTTGAGAGGAGTGCCTAAGTACTTGACCCTAAGAGTACAAGGATAAATCATGAACCAGGGAGTGCCTATTCTGATTGACAGTGAGGCAACCCACAAATGTATTTATGCTCACCTTGTGCAAAGGAGAGGAATCCCCACTGATACTTTTGATGGGTTTTCTGTTTTGGTCCCAGGAGATAGAACCATGCAATGCATGCAATATGTTCCATCACTTTTTGTCACTATGGGATCCTACACTTTGGTGGATCACTTATTTGTAGTTGACATACCAGACACCAATATCATCTTGGGTGTCCAGTGGTTGATTACCTTGGGGAAGGTTACCACTGATTGGAAAGCCTTGCAGATGGAGTGGGTGGACTTGAAGAGTGGGAAACCAAAAATAATTCAAGGCATGCACACTTATCCTTCACCTAATGTTTCCACACAAACAACAGAGATGGATTTGCGCAGTGGAAGAAAGGATCTCACAGTTCCTTCTCTCATGTTTATGAGGATGCTGCAAGAGACATTCTTACCTCATGGAAAGCCACTTGGAATGTCATTAGAATCTAATATTGTGGGGAAAGCCTCAAAAAGTGCTGCTCCAAATATAGAACCAGCAAGGATTGGAGAGAAAGCTACAATGCTATAGGAGGAAGGAAAGGGGATGATCAGCCTTCCAACAAACAATTTTGGCACGTGTAATGTCAAAGAAGCAATCAGCAACAAGGCAATAACCCCATATATGTATCAACAACACTGTCATTTTTGAGCTGTGTGGATCCATATTGGAGATCTTAACTCCTTGTGGAGTACTCCAAAGATCTTCACACCGGGATGATACTAGATGGCATGAAGCAAGAGGGAGGCTATTTGGTCCATGAAGGGGTCATCTATCATCTTGGTAGAGTATTATTTTCTAAAGCCTCCAATCTTAAGCAAGAGATACTACAAAGGGCACATAGAGAGTTCCTTTCTAGCTATATGCAGTCAACAAAGATGTACACCCTAATCATGAGGAGTTTTGATTGGGAGGGTATGAAGGAGGAACTACATCAACACTATGATTGGGAGGAACTACAACAACACTTTCAAGAGTGCAAGAGTTATGAGGAGTGGGGACAGCCAAAGGACTCTATGCAGGATTCATTTCAACCTTCTCTTCCTTCTCTTGAAAGAGGGAAAATATCCATGCCCAACTTCACATGTGTGGGAGACTTGCATGGTAAAGAATCTGATCTTATGGAACATGTTTATTTTTCTGATTTGACATATTCTCTTACCATATGTATGCAGGCCATGGCTCCTACAGGGAGTGATATGAAATGTAGATCTCATGGCATTGGTAAGGCCAGTAAAAATTCTGAATCTGATCACTCCCTTGAGGTGCAAAGGGAGATTATTTTTCATGATGGGTGCTTCCCAAAGGCACCTAACTTGTGTATCACTTTCAGCCATGTCAAAGTGACTCATGCAGCAAAGGTGTGGTGGGAGTACCACTTACCACACTCAGATATACTAAAGAAAAGAAGTGCATTGCACTGGCATCTTATGTGGGATTGTGACCCACCTCCTCAAGTGCAAATTTCAATTTTCATATATGTGATTTTTCTTCCATACATAGATGATATATTGGTATTGTTTATGGGTTTGTATGGTCAAAGGATGGGAAGTGTATATGTACCAAATGGGATGGAACTTCAAGTTGTACTTCATGATACATGTTTTATATGTAGCATTGCTTCACCCATGTTTATTTCTGTTGAGTTTTACACTCCTGAAGGGATGGACTATGCCCCTATTATGTTAGCATTGGAGGAGCAATTTTTGATGTACTGGCTTAATGAGCACTTGACCCATGATGAAAAATTGATCCTTGATGGTGCAATCAATGGAGAAGGAGAAGAACTACAACTCTTACCCTATCAGTTTCTTGAGGACAAGCAACATTTTGGAGGGGAGGACTATAATGTTCCCACTTAGCCTTAGCTAAGAGGAACATTCAATTTTGTTTTAATTTATGTCGCATGAATAAATGAATAAAGGAGGACATGAAAAACTCCTCAAAATTCTGAATAAATCAATGCCCATGTGAACAAATACAAATCTGGGCCATGTAAATAATCACTTGTGGGTGTGAAAGAGGTTTGAGCTAAAGACTGGGTCAACCTTGACCAAATCAACATCGCTGTCTAGGTTCATTGCATCTCCAAAAGGGACAACACAGTTCTAGAAGGAAGCCTCTCATGTGAAAAAGGCTAACTCATCAAGGTGGTTTAGGGTTTGCAAAGGCTTTCTCATCTTATAAAAGGAAAGGAAGGGCAGCAAGAGAAGGTTTTTGATTGATCATATTTTTGAGTATTTGTCTGCTTAGACAAATACCATTCTCTGCTGTTTAGTGGAGGATTGTATTTGGAATTCCTATGCAAGGATTTCACCTCTTCCTTTGAGGATTCTTGGAGGAGTGTTTGCTGAATTGAACCACTATCAGGCTTGAGGCCAAGCTCTAATTTAATTAGAAACGCTGATCCATTGAGGGTTTTGCTGCTTCTGCAAGATGCAGCAAGTGGGAGTCTAGATCTGCAGAGATCTAGTGTATTTTTGGGAGCCTCTTCTCATGGAGTGTGTTCTTTAACCTCTTGGAAGAGTGTCTCTTCTCCTTGTACTTCAGATCTACAATTTTACAATGGTTATCTATGTCATTTGAGCTACAACACTGTTCATCTAGATAGACTACGTTATTTTGGTGTGAGCCTTTTCATCGTGTTTTGCTCATAGTTTAGATTAGAGATCTCTAGTGCTGGGCTTTGCCTTCCACTTGGTGATCCATGGATTAGCTTGCTGATCCATGTTCTATTTAGATATGATCCATTGTAATGAAATTTTATATTCAGAAATTTACTGCAGCATTCTACAGATCTGTAACTTGTTTCTTAGATCTACTCTTATTTATGCATGCTTTTGTCAAAATTCCAAGGGGATCTTGAAGAGAAGACTATCTAGCTTCCAAATCTGAAATAGATCTAAATTTTTGTCCACAGATCTGTCCTAGACCTAAGTTTTAACTTCCAGCTACTGAAGCTCCTTCAAAATAACGCTTTTGAGCCATTTCTGCAAATGTACATGTGTTCTAGCTCTCTTTTTTGAAGATTTCTTGTTGTATTGTCTCATGCATCCTACTGTATAGTGAAAGAGCTTCATAATAATGCTGATTTGCTGCTTTATTAATGAAATATAAACCTCCTTGCTGATCTCCACTGAATATCTGATAAAACTGCACAATTCCTGAAGCAGTGTTTGCATTTGGCTGTAGCCTTCCTCTTTGGGTGATTTTTAGCTAGTCTAGTTTTTAGGAGATCTATTTAATGTATCTAAACTGATTTTTTAAAGATGAAATTCTATATATAAGTCCCATATAGCATAAATAAGAGGAACCAAGCCCTGATCTGCGTTTTTGTTGCACATTTTTTCTTATACAACGTTTTTCTTGAACACATTGTTGATAATCCTGAAAAAGGGATATTACATTGACTGATTCATTAGGTAATCAAGTTTTAGACAGAAATTTGTGACATAGGTAAATAAAACATTCACATCATTGAATATTATTACGCATTAAACATAGGAAAAAATTTGAAATCATATAGATAGATAGTTATAGGTTTTTACAAAATTTGTGCCCAAGACACATTGGTCATTTGACCTCGAAATGTATGCAAAATGTCACAGGTAAACTAGTGGTGCTCATGGTAACATGAAATAGATCTAGCAATCCTATGGAGCAACTTCATCCAATGGTTAGGAACCCCAATAGTGTGTCGGTGCAGTCACATGGGAAGCTCTTCGATCTGGCAATCCGGAATCCCGAAGGTCAACCCATCTATGTGATGCTGAAGCTCAGCAAGAGTATTAGCCATATCAAGGTCCCGAAGGAATCCTCTCCCAACAACCCTCTCTGCTGGAGCATCTGCTTTGCACTCTGGTTCCTCTACTAGTTGAACACGACCAATATCTGCATTACATCAAGCATTTAGTTTAGTCTTGGAAAGAAATAAAAGACAAAAAAAACATTGTATAAACCTTAGAAAAATAAAAAAACATGGTCAAAAAATTCTTACCTATTGCACCCCACTGAGTGCCTTCTGGTAATACTAAATCTGGATCTCCTCGGAAGTCGACGCATGCATATGAATACTCATCGATGGCGACGATTTTTCGCCGGAACCAGGTGAAGAATGAAATAGAGAACACAACGGTTGATTGGCTTGCATGCCGACCCATGAGTTCTACCCATCACTACATTCGAGGATCTCTAAGACTAGATATATCCAATGTTACATGCTGTGGTTGCATCAGTGGAATCCGTGCCAAAGCGAAGGAGATAAGGACTGAACCATAACTGAAATTTTTCTTCCTTCCTCCCTTTGCTTTGTTCAGTTGTTCCTTTATCTGAGATAGAACATATTTAGACCAGTTGAATACTGTTGGCTCTAAGCACTCTAGCGCATACTTCATATACAATATGTTCACTACATGTAGTGTAACAGTGCCAACAAGTTTAGCGATCGTGAAAAGGATGGTTCTCAAAGGAAAATCCCTGATATCCCGGATGTTTATTTTTCCATCTTTTCTAGGTTCTGCCCCTGGATAGCAATACTGCATAACATAATCCCTCACTATCTCTCCTCCGATGGTAGACCCTGTGAGAGAAATGGGAAAACCTCTCCTCGAAAAACCTGTGAGAAAATACACGTCCTCAACTGTTATGGGAACCACTTTGTTTTTAATGTGAAATTCCTCTATTGCTAGATCCCATGCTTGAACTAAGAACTCCAAGAGTTCTATTTGTTGCCTCATTCCTGACAATTTAAAGTACTTAAGTTTTCCACAATCTCTTTGGGTTCTTACAGTACCCGGATCATTCAAGGCAATCATATCTTGTTATTCATGCTCTCTTTCCCTGCATGTAACCGTCATTATAATCCGACGAAAGCCTAAAATTCAACCATAAGATCCATTAGATTCCATTCATTGCAAAAATCTAGGAAAATTTTGGGCACAACTCGAAAATTGAAAACTTGAACTGCGCCCAACACAATCCCTGGGGTGAGACAGTGCGTTGCACATGCAGGTACCCTTCACTGTACCTGCTATGCAACACAATTTTTGACATTCAGGGGTGCGTTGCCCTCATTTTGGGTAGAATTTACCCTAGGGGCCTTAAAACCCTAAAAATATGCAAAGAATGGAAATGAAATGAATACCAAAGGGAAGAGGAGGTTCATGGTACTAACTTGGATCAAATGGCGACGAAATCCGTCCACAGAAACGACTGCAATCAACGACTGAAGTTCGGGGGAAAAATCAGGTTCAGAGCTCCAAAATGCAAATGGAATGGTAAAAATGAATAGTGAAACTACTTTTTATAGTCATTTAATTTTTGCAAGTTAAATTTATTTCTATGACTATAGTTTTATTATGTTCTTATCATGAAACATGTATTTTTAGTCCATTTGATGTTGTTCTGAACAGGAAATACAACTGATGAGCAGATTGATCGTGTAGATTTATTCAAAAATGACTTGACCACAAAGCATACTTTTTATCCTTATTTTTCGAGCTTTGTTAAAAACAAAAAAGGATTTGAAGTGCACTTTTATCTCTTTTCCTAGCTTTGATAAGAGCGAAAAAGGAACCCCTGAAGTCTTCTTTCAACTCTTTTTAGACTTCGATAATGTGAAAATATTGCCGAGCACTTGTCTTTTTGAGCTCGTTAAAGTAAATGAATTGATATCTACTCAGTATAAGTTTAACCCTTTTCCGGACTGAGATAGATTATTTACGAAAAAGGAATACCTTGGTTAAACATGACCAAAGAGGTTCTCTCAGATATTATTTTACACTTTTTCAGATCTGAGTGACAAATTTACGAAAAAGTACTTTTGGAGTTCTCTTTCGTCCTCTTTTTCAGACTCTCTAAATATGAAAAAATACCGAGCTATCACTGTCGTTAAGCTCGTTAAAACATAAAATAGCGAAGGGCTTGTCGATCATGGAAAGAATCGAGTTTCATTCATTGCTAGACTCATTAAATTATTAAATAGCGATACTTTATTCACCCGAAGGGTTGAATTATAGATCAAGAAAATGCTATCCTCCTCAAGCTTGTTAAAAAATAAAGAGGTACTGGTTGACAAATGATAGGGGAAAATTTGGGAAAAGTAAGCAAAGTTTCTTTTTGGTAGCAAGTCGCTCTTGAACATGACACTTCTTTCACTCCATGTCCATGACTGTTTGGGTTGGGTAATCATCTTGACGGTTCATCCACACATATGGTTCATCATACCTTCACTTCGGTTTTGGGTCAATGCTACCAACTCATCACAACATTGCCGATATGTTCAAGAGAAGTCATCCAGTGATTAAAAACTCATCCTTCTGCAATACTCATAAACCTTCATTTTCATGACCGTCATCCCTGAAAATTGCTATATCAAGTCATACCCTTGTCTCCGAAATCAGTAACTCCAGTTTTGAAATAAGGTGACTTCTTGTCGATGACAAATCAATATCCAGGAAGTTCACTTAGAAACATCAGATTCCAATACCATGAGGCTTGTTACAGCATTGACAAGATCCTCGCTTCCAGACTTTTGACCGAAATATTTCGTTTGGCGTTCGACATCAAATCATCTATTCATGCCTTATGAAATTTACTGCAATACCTTGAGGGCCATTGACATTAATGGTGGTTCTCTCGCATTTATTAACAGCTCACATCATTGGCTAGTAATAAAAAAATGTCTTTCCATGTTTGACTACAAATCATATATTCACATGGCTAGACTTGTACCCGAATGATCGAGTGAACGAGACAATAAAACCTCGGATCTAGTTTCATCCATCCGGGCTGCGATTTCAGGATTGTTGTACACATCATCTGTACGGTGACCTTACATACAGATTGTCATCCAAAAAAGGGCCTATATCTTTAGGCATGTCTGCATCTGGGCAACACTCCAATGAAGACGAATTTCTGAATTATGTACATGTTATTAGATTTTTTTATTAGTTGAACATGGGAATGCCTACCCTCAACAATTATGATCAAAGAGGATATATCATGATGTAATTTATTGTAATATTGATGCAGGTGACCACTCCTCTTCGTTTCCAGACTCATAACAGTGTAAAGCATCTCAATCAAAATTTCTTATTATTTGGATCTCATGCTTTAGGGGGAAATTATTATAGGTCAATTTGGGTGCCATTCCCAATGACTTGGTTAACTGGGCATAATCTCTAGGACCAATGATCAAGTGTGTATCATTCCCTATCATTTCAGTTGCTACATGCCCTAAGGCAAGAAACAAGACAAATCAAGCAAGAATTTCATCAACCAAAGGTTTCCATGGTTTGAAGCTTATTATATAGCATATGAGAGCTCACCAACATAGGCTCTAAGGGGCCTAAGTGCATTGCATATGCAGGTAGCCCCATGCAAGGTTGCTTTGCAAAGCACTTCCCGACATTCACAAGTGTGTTGGTCACATTGGGAGTGAAATTCTCATTGTTCCAGAATCTCCACTTGGCCAGTTCCTTCTAGAAGAGTTCACATGTGTCAAGCTTCGGATCCAAGTGTCCATTTGACATCTACATGACTGGAAACATGTCTTGCCTATTATTGGAAATTAATTGATTTCAAAACAACCTACAGTTCATTTATAAATTGAGCACAGATCTAAGTACTTGGGAGGAAGAATTTGAGTATAGAAATGCTGGAGAATTTTCAATTGAGAGCTAGATTTGTGTAACTGCTGATGGAGAGATTTTTACTGTGGTGAGGTTTGGGAACATTGCTGGAAGGTCACTTCAAATTAGTCACTAGGTTGTAACCTCTCCTTCTATCATCAATAAAGAGTACTGCTTATTTTTCCCTATATGCATCTGTATTGGCTTTGATTTTCCATATTCCAAGATCTTAGTTGATGTGTATGCTTTATGCTCTACTGATTTAGTTAACTAGCTTGAATAGATATCTATATTATTTCATCTTCTGCTATTTCAGTGTTCTTTCTTACAGGAAGAATTCAGCCTACAAACCGCTTGGATTTGAAGCTGCAACGGAAGCGACAGAAGGAGCCATTTAGAAGCGACAACAAGTAAGCCTCCAATCCTCTCTGTGTATCTATTCCGAGTTAGGAAAAATAGTCGTATAGTCTTTCACCTGTTTTTCTAGACTAGCACCTATCTAGGGAAGCGTGATTTATCCGTAATTCACAATTATGGTGCAACACATAAATGAGCTAGTAACTACCTGCCGCTTGTTGGGTGAGGTGGAGGTAGTACCAAATAAAAAATGGTTTGAAAGGGGTAATTACGTTTCACTTCTTGTTGGGTGAAGAGTACATAGTGTTGAAGTGTGGAAAAGTAAGAGAGAAGTTGTTGGGCCTTGAATATGCCCATGTTTTCATCTTTCAATATCACCATTCATACCCTAAAACCCTATGTTTTTAACTCGTCCCATACCCTAACTCCATAACTTACCACCAAATACATATTTTACACTCTATGGCTGGTTATCATTAGTTTTCTTATATTTTCTATGATTAAAGATGTTTTTTTCATGATTTACTAATGACAGTTTTTCTAAGTTCATTTGTCGGAGAGTTCCATCGCCAAAATTCTTCACAAGTTAGTTACTGCAGATTTGAGTGCGGAATGAGATTGTTGTAGGTGAAAATATGATGTTAGTGACAAAATGGCGAAGAATCATAAAATTCTGACACACAAGTTTTGTTCAAAGTACCATCATTCAGGTAACCCAGAAACTGTTTGGCAAAATTCATTACCATGAAGGAGCTATGGTGAGGGGAATATTCCAACACCATCTTGAGTACATTATCAGGGTCAAAATTCAGATTTGACCCTTTTGGCCACATCCATGATTTGAATGAATTTCTTCATGCTCAAACAAGGAAGTGATTTGTCCACAGATAGGAGCTGTTTATCCAGAGATATAAGTGGTTTGTCAAAGCTATGCATAGCTGATTTGAAGAAATCTGAAATACCTAGATTGGTTACATTTGTTGAAGTTTCCATAGTTAGAAATATGTCAATTAAATCTGCATTTGATAGTTTCCTTTAAAAGGATGATGTAATTAAACTCATACATGGTTATTATTGTTAGCTAGATACGACGATTTATGTAGTAATTTGATCCTTAACTCTGTTATGAGAGTGACGATTATATATGATGATTTTTGAGTTTTGAACCAGATCATTTTTCGGCATAGTTTCTTGTGAGTTATGATTTTCATGCTTTAATTTCCATTTCGTTGTAGTAAACTAGCTTGCTCTAGGTGTGAGAGGGCCCACCACTTCTGGAACTATGATCGACTGCTTGTGTAGATTAGATAGTTGTGTGATTTTACAGAGTGAGTCTTCATTGATTTAAGCATGCAGAGTGTTTGAATTTTTTTTGTGTGATCCTATAATTAAGTTTTGGTTTTATTTAGAAATGTTTAGAAATAATTTACATTGAATAATTGATCGATTAAAACACTGTTTCTCTGAAACTGTGAAGTTACAATTTGTTGTCATATAAGGTCTATGTTTACATATCTATCTCAGAGTCATACTTTGCATCTTTATAAACAAGTGAGCACAAATACATTAAGAGTCGTAGTTGAAGTATTAGTGATAGGGAATGAACATGGAGTTAATAATATATATATTTTGTCCTATAGCTTAGATTTGGGTGAGGTGCTTTCTCATTTATGATTGAATAGTTGTTTTCTGATTACATTGTGTAGTAACTGTAATATAGAATGAATTCGTTTTTGACAATGATAGCATGTTGAATAGGAATAGTTAGGATAGGTGATGTGCTTTGATTCCATTCTTGCAATTCGAAACTATAAAAGTAATTTCATTATTTACCGTTTGATTCAATTTGGGTAACTTCGAGGGTTTCAGAATGGTTAAGTATAATAGTATAGAATAAGCTTGGTTTCGTTTCAAAATGATCATTTAAGTAGTTTAAATTAGATTAATTTAAACAGAGTAATTTCGATTTCGAATAAACAGAATGTTTACATTTTATAGTTATAGAGTTCGATTTTCATTAGGGATGAATATTTTTCATTTCGATTGAACATTTCATAAGAGTGATTCCACTTTATTATGATTGAGAGCGATTTTGGGATAAGTTAATTGAGCGTGAAAACTAATAAGAACTAAAATCTGTCAAGGATTCTATGAGTCAGAATGAGTAGCTTGAATGTTTGAATCAAGCGCTTACAATATTAGGCGCAGTGTGATTTGCTTTGGTTTGATTTTATTTAAGACAGGGTTAATTCAATTTGGTAGCATGAGGTAATTTTCCTCAGACAATAGCATAAGATTTTATTTTGCAAGTAGCGTGATTAAAATTAGAAACAAAGGTTGAATTGTCATTTGAGTTCTTTCTAGTATTAAATAAGGAGGAAAATTTGATAGGTTTATTAGCAGAAGATTTCAGTTTCCTTGAGTGTCATTAATTTAGATTTCTTAGGAATTATTTTATTTGTTTTGAGATAAGAAGTTTGTGTGTTTAAACATTGAATGTCTTTCTTTAATTGAATTAAAGTAGAGAGCTCTGGCGCTTAATCCCAAATTTCGCAATCACTAGATTAATTTAGATCTCGAGTTCATTAGCTTAGTTTAGATTTAATCTTTATGCCCTTTGATTTAGTGATTTATGTTTCGTCTTTGGAACAATTGAATGAGTGTTTTCCATTAAAACTTAATTTTAATTCCGTAATTAGCATTTTATAAGTCGAAGTGATTTTTCTGTTAAGAGAAATAGTGTTTGAAATTATTTGTTTATGTACTTAAACGACAAGTTGATTTCTTACTCTAGTCTAAGTTAGATGCTCTGATACTGCATTCCCTGCATTTGTGCCTCGAAGCTTACGAGCCCCGGATTGATAATTTAATGTTATAAACTATAACACATATAATTTCCTCAATAGAAGGAAAAAAAGACAAATTACTTATAGACTTGTGCTCTGGGAGATGCTTTGGAGGACAAAGTGTCATTGGTTGGATGGAGATGGTGAACTCGTGTACTAGTTCCAAAATTAAAATTATGAAGTCAATACCTTGAAATTCTCTCTTGTGGATAATGTTACTAATGATGAAAAATCATATGATATTATGTTTCTTACTAGTGTGTTTCATTTTATATGCATTTATTATGCCTCAGTTACTTTTATAAAAGAATTAGGTAGCAATTGGTATGAAAACAATTTACTTTTTGTATTGTATATGTTTAATGATTACAAGTAAAATAATTCTTTGTAAAAAAACAAGTAAGTATTTGAAAGGAATTATTTGTTTTAAAGTTTAGATTATATTCATGCATACAATTACAAGTATATGAAAATATGGCAGTTCAATTATTTGTACAAAATGGGCTTTGAGAAATTTTAAGTATTTATTCTATTATGAGTAAACAATATCAATAATACAAGAGTGATTAGACACATAAAAATATTGTTATGTGAAATCAAAACAAGACAATAAGGAAATCTCTCTCTCTCTCTCTCTCTCTCTCTCTCTCTATGGTTTTATTATTTTAAGTGATGGTCATATAAAGACTTGTAATAAATGTAAAATAGAGATTTACACATCTCTTAGAATATAATTTTTAGAATATTATAAGAAGCTATAGAGTATTTATGTATACATGTATAAATTATCTGTTAGTGTCTATGAGTCACCAATGATCAAATGCACTCTTTCCATATTATTGATAGGGTCTTAGGTCAAATTTTTATAGTTTCAAATAATTTTTTCAAATAAAATTTGATCATTGGTCAGTGTCTAGGTATTATTACTGCTCCCTCCATTTTCAAAGTCATAAAATGCCATCATGGTAATGTCACCACTCCTTGTGATATGTCAACAAATGAGTGTCTTGGTCATCATTTTGGCCATCAAATCATAACATGCATACTTTAAGGGTTCAAAGTTCCAAATCATGTTTTAAGATATGCATTTGGTGTCATCATTAGCTCATATCATCAAAATTCATGTAGGGAGACATGCCATCACCTTAGTCACCATCATGGGAGTTAGTAATTAGAGAAAAGTTTTCAAAGGTACATTTAACCCACATGGAGATGTAACCTTTCCAAAAAGAGAAATAAAAGCTGCAATACACTACCTCATCATGTTATTTCTCAAAAATACATGTGATGTCACACCATCACCAAAGCAAAAAATAAACTTTCAAGTAATAAAAGGACCACCCAAACATTAAAAAGATTCATTCCATCCTCCTAGAGCACCTATTCACCATTATTCTTCCTCTTAACCATCATAGTTTTCAATTTTCCATCACCTAACCCTTGCCATCAAGAACGCTGCACTTCTGCTCTAGCTTGATGTGCTTCTGGGAGCACGCTGTGTTTTTGGGTTTGGAGGCCAAAAAAGATAAAAAATAGGCTCATTTTTCATTATACAAGCTTCAGGGACTCTTCAACAAGTAAGTAAAACCTCTCATCAACTTTCATATAATGATTTCCTTTAGAAAATGATGAAATCCCTCTCCTAGGGTTTTTCATTGCGCTTTTTGTTTTCTTGAAGTTTTTCTTCATTTTAGTGATAAAATCCCTATTTTTCCTGCCCCGATCCCATCGTACACACTTGATAAACCTCCCCCAATAATTTCCCACACTCTTCTCATTCATTTCATCATTTTTTATCAAACACCATAGCCCACACTATGCTTTCACTGCATATATGGGTTTGGACTGTGTTCTGCTGAGATTTAATCAACTAATAAAACACTAATAAAATAAATAACAACAATATACACAAACCAGACATGGTGGAAAATGCCTGAGAGCCTCACTGTACTCTCACATTATCATTATTAAAATAAATTTTATGATACATATAAATACACAAGGAGAAAGTGTCTCAAGATAGTGCATATATCTTGGACACTTTGGTTGAGAAAATATCTCAACCATACACCAATCTAGGAGCCTAACTAGCTGGAGATAATCTCTCAAACAACTAGACCTAAACTGACTCCTAACTATGAGGAACAAACCCAACCTAGAAAGGTAGGAATAAATCCTAACTTTCATGATAATAATTAATTTAATTATTTTGGACTTAGAATTTTTTTTCTCACATGAGAGTGAGGCTATCATTCCCCCCCATCAATCATAAGTCCAAAATAAGAATTACGAACCATCTTCCAAGTTCACATGCTGAAATTGTTGAGCCTCAAAAAAACTGCTTGAAAAACCATCAAAGTTCGATGTCGAAAAAACTCCAATCTGAAGAGAACATGAGTCAGTTGCAAGTTTGATTCATCTCTAAATTTTTCTTGACAACTCCATCACGTGCCAAGTTGAAAAAGGATCCATTTTTCATTTTCTTGCAATCATCATCCTTTTTCCACCGACAAAATGTTGATGATGCCGACTGGAAAATTTCCTGATGATGATCGCCCACTGGATGATGATGTTGATGATGTCAAAAACAACTCACTACTAATTTTGTTGATGCTGTCAGAAACTGTTCACTGTTGGTGTCGAAAACTTCTCATTGCTGCTTTTGTTGTTGACTTCCCACTGGCGAATTTGTTGATGCTCACTGGCTGATGAAGATTCCCACTAGCTGCTTTTGCTGATGTTTTCAAAAATTTTAGTCTGACAACCACCTTCAATTTCATTATAATTTCCCCCCTTTGTTAGCTGAAGGAGTGACAATCATCTGCATTTGATTTCTAAACTCCCCCCCCCCCCCCGCCTTCAGGTGTAGGAGAGTTTCACCATCTTCATGGTACTGGAAAATTTTTCTTCATATGAGACTGAATCCTTCGGTAAGACATAGACAATTGTTTGATTGTATATGAACACTTCCAAGGATCAATCCATGCATAACTGATCTTCACTCTGGGTGGTTGATTTCGCTTACTACATATTTCTGATGAATTATTGTTCTTTCCACAATGGTGACAAGTATGGAGGTCAAAACATGTACTGCCCATATGGCCATTTTTCTTACAATTATTACACTTATTGTGAGCATTGTCTAGAAATATTGCGCTGAAAACTGCACTAGTTTTGAGTAATCTAGAATATACAAACTGTTGTCTTTGGTGTAACCTAGGCCATGTCAATCTTTTTTGAAGGATATTTCTTCCCAAGGTCTGATCAATTTCTTGGAAAGTTCATCTTTTTGTTGTTCTTCACACCTATTGTTGCTACCGATATGATGTCCTTGATTTATTAAATATTTTATATCACAATAGGAATCAATCATTAACAGTTCATCAATTTAATATTCTGCATCAAACTGTTCAATTTTATCTTTGGTACAAATCATTGCATCATTAAGTAGTAAAACCGGCTGGATAAGATCACTTATGTCGCAACTGACATCAATTTTGTGGATTAGATCATTTTTGATACAACTTGCATCAATCTAGTGAATTAGATCATATGTAGCACAAATTTCATCAACTTGCTGGATAAGGTATTCACTGTCACAACTTGCATCTGTCTTCTCTGTACACTATGCATCAAGTAGATCTTGTTTTTCCCTTAATTTTGTTTGAGTGCACTAATTAGTTTTTCTTTCATCTCAAGCTCAATTTGAAAGTCTTTTGCTTCTTCTAATGTCCTGGTAATTTGATTGAGTAAGTTTTGATTTTGCTTCAACTTCCATTCCAGTAATTCAATTATATTTTGTAACTCATGATTGCACTCTTTCAACTCTTTAATTTCTACCTCTGCACTTTGAAGAAATTTTCCACCTTTGCCCATTTGACACACTCACTTGTATTGGCTCGCTTGATTGAGTGTCGTTTCAATTAACTTCACTTTGGCTCACTTGATGTTGTGAACTTTTCACTGACTTGATTGATCAAAAGAAGGGTGTCAAAAATGCACCCAAGAGAAATGCTTAATGATTTTAATGATTCACTTAAAACAATTAACTTAGTTGAATAGAATTGACTCACTTTACCTCCTATCAATTTAAAACTTGGGTGTTAGTTTCAACCGAGAATGCACCCTTACAATTCAACTCAATTTGTTTTTGATTACAAGTTGACTTACAAAAAAAAAAATTATTTGCTAGTTACACAATGAATAATTGTCGTTGAATGTTGATGTATATTTTTCCTTGGACTACTTGAGTTTGAAACTTCATTAAATTTATTGTCTTGAGTGAATTTTCTTGTTGATGTAGAATCATTTTTGAATGCTGATGTTGACAAGATTGATTATGTGTTGCAGCTTCTTCATTACTTGTACTTTTCTTATGTATGCTTGATTACATGAGCTTGAAGAGAATTTATTATGTGCATGCAATTGTTTAATTTGTTGTGTACTCAAGGTGTAGCATTTTACAAAGATAGTGTCAAAACTAGACACAAAAAATGCACTATCAAGAATTCAGAAAAGCATGTGCCATCACAAACGTACTCATGGTGTACCTAAGATCCCCTTATTCAATTTCGGGAGGATCTAGGACACTTCAAAACCCAAAACAAAATACATGTTTTATTGAATAGTGAAATACATCATCCTTCAATGTCACAACATAGTCATGGAAAATTCTCAAGCAATGAGAATCTCACACCCACAAATTTTAGAATCAAATTGTCTTCAAAAAATGCCCACAATCACTCAATCTCTCTCAAAGTAAAACATTACTTTGGATTACAACAATGACTTTCCATTATTAATTTGAATTTACAAAACACTTATCTCTCCAAAATTATAAAATAATTTCACTTCATTGCTTCAAAATCCCTCACTCCAGTTTAAAAAAAAACACACAATTATCTCTCCAAAATCATTTTTTTAATACACCTTAGTACAAAATTAATCTCAATATTCACCCTTATGACTCCAAAATAAAAAATATTTTATCCACTCCATATCTCTCCCAAAAATAAATACAAATTTTTTCACACTTATCACTCCAAAAAAAATAAGTAAGCTAAAAAACCACTCAAAATTTAGAAATTTCCAAATAGAAGCTACACTTTATTCCTCCACAATTTATCTCTCCATTCATTTTAGTTTAAAAAATGTAATAATTATTATTTTTTTCCCTTATGAAAATTAAATTTGTGGTCAAACTTAGAAAGCATGCACCATACTGGAATTAAAATGATAAAGAATGCACCATAATGGAGTTAAAATTATAAAGAATGCACCATACTTATGAAATCTTTTGAAAAAAATTTGGTCGCATCCAAGGCACAATTCAAGGAAAATGGGTTCCAGGGAGTTCACCTTGTTGGCTCCTCCAAGTTGGTTCAATGTTCGTGTTGTAAGCTACTGTGCGATGTTTGCTATAGGGATTCTTCGTTGTAGGTTTAAGACTGGTCTTCTTCAATCTGATCCATGCAAGACCAATATTTCGCACAACTGGCTTCTTCATGCTGATCTACATTGTTGGATTTTCTTCTAGTTGATATACGCAGGTCTTCGTAGTAGTTTATGAATTCAACATCAACACCTCTCTTTCAATGTATTCTCGATATTTCAAGTTTGTCTCCATTTGATCTCAAACTCATTCACCACATCTATTTACAATGAAATCGCTTCATCTTCTCGTTCTCATCAAAGAAACGTTTAGATTCTTACGTCCAGTGGTTACAGGAATTGTAAAAATCCTTGTTTTCCATTAATCAGGTATAGAAAACCCTTTTCTGCTTTGCTTCTATTAAATACATAGATCACTCTTTCTGCAAGCTATTTGAATTCACATTTACAAGTAAAATTTCTCTTGTTCGATTTCCAAACAAAGCATCTCTCAATTCCTCCACTCTCAGTTGATCTCACGATGTCAACAAGGAATGAGTACTATTCATTTGGATTTCTTCAACGCATCTATTGCATGCATCTGGTGCAATGCTTCTTCAACACACATATGCTCCACTTTTGACTCTATGTTGCTAGCACTTTCAACTTTCGCAAATTGTAGCTTTCAGGCTTGCTGCAAATCCACACAGGTGCAATGTCCTCCAAGTGGCCTTCATTTCACTGGAATATACATCAAAATTATACCATGTTGCTACACAATTCTTCACGTTGGTATTAACCACTTAGGATCCTCAACCAATTTTGTGCAGATGAGATTTTTTTATGAGCATATATGTCCTCTAGATACTTTTCCAATAATAGTTTTGGGCATTGTTCTCTATGACTGATCAACATTTCTTCACGTTCAGGTTTTCTCTATGGATATTGCAAGGTCGTTTGTCAGTCCTTTGCAAATTACAAATTATGTACATCTAAAATACACATAAATCACACTTATATAGAGGATCGGTTCAATAGTGAACAAAATTTTCAAACAAGACATTGTTCTTCGATAGATCACCCTCTATTTCTGCGAGCAATTGGTATGGCGCGCCTCAATGTTAATTAAGATTCAAAATTATTTGACCCTTTGCTATATATATAGCTTGGATCGAGAGAAGTTGGGCCCAACTTGACCTTGAAGAAGTTGTAGGGGACAGATTGAGATTGGACCACACATTTTGACTTAAATGCATAAGCCTAACCAATCATGCATTTTCTCGAATTCTGCCCATGATCTGCAACCACATGCACAATCTCAACGTAATTGGAACACGAATTTGCCAAATTAAACTATATGAGAATGATTCCTCCCAATTTGTGCACCAGATACAATCTATGTCTGATATTACCATGGATGACCTGCTTCTTAAATTAATGACACAATTTCTCAATTCAGCCCTTCAAATTTTCTAGTAGTAATCCTTCTGGAAAAACTGGTTGCACGCAACTCTTCTAGAACTACCAATTTATAGGAAATTACGCAGCAATCATTAAAAAAAAATCACTCACACCTTCTTCTCAACACACTATTCTGAAATCGCTTATTTTCTCAATCCCAAAGAAATACCCATATGCTCTGATACCACATGATGATATTTAATCAACTACTAAAACACTAATAAAATAAATAACAGAAATATACACAAACTAGATATGGCAGAAAAGGCCTAAGAGCCTCATTGTACTCTCACATTCTCATTATTAAAATAATGTTTATGATACATATAAATACATGAGGAGAATGTGTCTTAAGATAGTTCCTATATCTTGGACACTTTGGTTGAGAAAATATCTCAACCATACACCAATCTCAGAGCCTAACTAGTTGGAGAGAATCTCTCAACCAACTAGACCTAAACTGACTCCTAACTATGAGGAACAAACCCAATCTAGAAAGGTAGGAATAAATTCTAACTTTAATGATAATAATTAATTTAATTATTTTGGACTTTGAATTGTTTTTCTCACATGACAGTGAGGCTAACATGTTTTTGGTTTTTTCTCCTCTTTCCCTCATCCATTTCAAGAAATTCCACTTCCCAAGTGTCCCTAACATCTACTCCTACCCCCTAGAATTTTCCTAAAATTCTCCTTAATCCTTATTGTTAGCCATCTATAATTTTTGTTATATCTCATGATGGCTAAAAAGGTTCTTAATATTTCAAGAAACGAATTTTTATGAAAAACTTTGTGAGTTCTTGAAATCCCACTGTGTTCTTTATCCTAAGTCTACCAATCCATTGAAAATCTTCAATCAAAGCCTCTAAGTTGCCTTGCTGGTACCAAAAGAGACTGTTTCCTAAGCCTATTTCATTCATTTTTCCCACTCATTATCACTTATCCAAATCAATCATTTTTCTCTAAAAAATCCTTTTAAACCCTTTCATTTACCCCTTTAAACCATTAAAACCCCTTTATAATGGTTTAAACCTCTTTTTCCCCCTTATTGGAACCGCTAAAAAAGGTTTAAAAAACCACATTTTTTGGCCTTTTTCGCTCATTTTAGAATAAGGCTTTAAGCGCCTTTCAGCTGAAGCCCTAGCCCCTTTCGTCATATGACCCCGCGCCCTACACCCAAGCGCTAAGCCCAACATCTATTGACCATCACAGTTCCCCATTTCCTCTTACCCCTTGCATTTTATTCCGCCGATGGCCGATCCCTTGAGCAGATCTCAGCTGTTGATCGCAACCATCCGATGGTCCATGCTCCATCGCAAACCGCAAAGGGTTAAGCCTGCACTCCTTTTCTCCCCTGATGGCCGATCCCCCGAGTAAATCTCCGTTGTTGATCTTGTTTTATATCAGACGGTTCGTGCTCCATCGGCGCATCGCACTTCGGTGAATCCAAATCCCACTTCCATCCTCCGTCGATGAAATATCCATTGTCGATCTCCCCCAGATCGGATGGCCCGTGCTCAATCAGCCATTGAATTATCGCATTCCACCCGTCCAAGCCCCTTCTGCCTGCCATTCTCCGACTTAATCTCCGCCGTTGATCCTCAAGATCTAACGGCCCTCGCCTCATCGCAACTTCGCCATCCCCCTGACCCCTCATCCACCATATTTAAATCTCTGATCTCCGATACAATCTACACCATCCATTCCTCCCAGATCAACGATGTAGGTTCACTACAGAGGCACCCCGCCGACGAGATCCTTCCGTACCCCCCAGTCCCCCTGTACTTAATCTCAACCGTTGATCTGGCCCTCCCAAATCCAACGACCCAGAACTCGTCACGCCCCGGCCCCACTCCATCTTCTCCCCATGCCTTGGTATTGTATCACGCGACGTGCTGACCGTCAATCTTCACGTCTCCTCATAGATTGGATGGCTAGGATTTTATCATGCACAAACTCGTTCCCCCCCCCCTTTCGTGCGTTTTTAACGCGAAAAAGGTGGTTTTTCCGGGTTTACGTATCACCTCCAGAGCCATATCGCATTCGTATGGGCCTAAACCGCTTACCACCTTCTGGCCACACGAAAAACACCTCCGATTTTGTGCAAAACCACCATCACTATTCCCGTGCCAAAATTCAATTAAACCACCATTCTGCCCGGTTCCACCTATGGAACCCCTCCCTCTGCACACTGTTCCTCCTTTGCAATCACTCCTCTACCATCCCAACACCTCTTAAGCAGTTTATCCCCCAAGCGTAGGTTTTATAATATCTTTTTTTTGTGTTGTAGGTTTTAATGGTGGCCAATAATGTACAGGCCCCCCCCACAACTGATATCAGTGGAAAAGAAACTCAAGATGACGATCGTGGGATCGAAAAATGCAGAAAAGGGATATGGGGTTTAATTCTAAGCATTTGATCGATGCTTCATGACCATCAATGCCATCACAGAAACTCTCCAATACGCCAAGGAACCCCTGCAAACAAGAAAGTAGAGATATTAAAAGCATAATCGAAGAAATCATAGAAAAGCAAAGATTAACATGAAGATTATGGATGAAGCGCAGTGAAAGACAAAGGATTCAAAGATAAAACAATCAACACAGTGAAAAAAGCCTGAAAGATGATTAAAGAAGGCCTAAAGTAGAATTAGGCCAAAGGTACTGTTTAAAAAGATAAAGTTAAAGGAAATATTAGGCTAAAGAGGCCTCGAACACATCAACACAGAGCAGTTAGTCAATTAGAAATATCAACTGACTCCTTTGGCCAATTCTCAATCTTTATGTCCATTTCATAAATCCATCATAACCTTAAAAGATCCACCAACCAAGTAAACTTGCCCTGCAAATTCTCTTAAACACCATTGATGAACTTATCTGGACCTTGTTTGACTCCATTGCCCAATGACTTAACAATCTTCCATGTTTCCTATCTAAAATCTATCAAAGTATCATACCCAACAAAAAACAATAAAAATACCTTGCACTTAACATCTAGCCTAAAATCAACCCTAATCAGTAAACAAGACATATCTTTGCACACATTGAGAGATCCCTCTCCGGATCCAGGAAGGCTAGGTCCTTGGATTCCAAATCTTGGTTTGATGTTACCCTTGTCAATTTGTATCTCAATCAATGTAGCAAATTACGGGGAGCTAACATAGTGGCGATCAAGGTGGGACAGAGTTCATAGTAACCTAACAAACTCTTACAGACTCATATACATCCCTAGTCTGACTTAAAAAACCAACCCATAGCCAGAGTAGAAACTAATTACTTCATCATCCTAGCAAGATAATGACTTAGTTAGGGGATACTCATTAACCTTAAGGCTGCATAAAGAAACTAAAAACCCAAAATTACTCCCTAGATTGATTTTTTATCAAGAATTTGGTGGTGGACCATTGTATACATATCTTCAAAATTTCAAAAAAAATTCCACCTGGCAACTCCACTAGCCTCCAGTAGGCCTTCCTCATCCCACTAGTCCCATAGATTGTTCTAGGATTGTGTCAAATCATTCCAAAGTAGTTTTTAAATCCTAGTTATACCTTGTTTGAATAAAGAGATCTGGCTTCACGAAGGATCTATACCAGATCACACCCGGACCCAAATCCTCCTGGGATAGTTGATAATCCAGAAAGTATCCTTAGGAAATCTCCTAAATCCAAGAATTCAACTGTTGTCAGACCAATTCATAGAGCTAATTTTGTCCCTAAAAATCTCTCAGCTTTGAAAGATACAAAAGTTGACTTACCATTCATAAGAAACCCATCCAGAACAAAGTCACTTAGTGATATAGATCAGATAGACTTTGAGCCTCCACACTCACCCCAACGTAGTGGTGAACATACTGATAGCAGAGAAACCACCCCACCTTATCTACATTTCATTCATAACTTTGGTTTCTCTCATCCTAGATCTTCTCAAAAGTCTCTTACTGGTCCAAGTACTTCTGTTATCCATACACCCACTGTTCAAACTACTCCATTCCATCCTCCTCCACCTCTCACAAATCCTCCCCTTGTAAATCAGCCTCAGTTTCCTTTTCCTCCCATCATGGCAGCCTGGTATGCTCCATTTCCTCTACAACAACCACTATTACCTTTGCCAAGTGACTATCAGTCCAAAATCCCTCACTTCTTAGGGACTGAATCCATTACTACTCAAAAACATGTAGATAGAATTAATGATGCCTTTGACTATATGGAGATAGAAGAAGAAACCATAAAAATGAGGATTTTTGCTCAGAGATTAGGGGGAGAACCCAAGAAATGGTTTAAAGACTTACCTCCAAAAAACATCCTGATCTTCCTACTCTATACCAAACCTTTGTGAACAAATGGGAACTCAAGAAGAACCCCCTCCAAATTCTGTCCGAGTATAACAATCTTAAGAGAAATCCGGGAGAAAGTGTTCATGACTACTCCACTAGGTTTAACAATGTTTACAATGCTCTCCCACCACACATAAAACCTCCACAAGGCTTGGCCTTGGTGAAATATCCTGAAGGCTTTGATGCTGATATGGCCTATCAACTAAGGGAGAGAGATTACCTAACTCTAGAAGACATGCAAAAGGGGGCTGTAAGTGTAGAGGCCAATTTGATTGAGAAAAGGGCTAGGGTGAGATCAGAAAAAAAGGGTGACTTATTTTTGGAGGATTAATCCGTCTTGCGGACAAGACCGATCTCCCTAGTACTAAAAGTATCTAGCAACAAACAACCAAATAAACTAATGTTTCTCTAAGCATATACGATCTATGAAAAGCTCTATAGAGGTGTTAAGGACTTACCGTTTGTCCAATGCTTGTTTGAAGTCGTTGTTGTCCCTCGCGCGCTTGAAGGAGTTTTCCTTGTAAACCTGCACTCACAAAAAAGAAAAAAATTACATAGCACCTGTATAGAAATCATCATAAACCATGCTTATCATAGTGATCAAGGAATCTATGAAATAAACCATTGATTGAAAGCTTATTGAGAAAAATGAGTATATTTGTATTAATTTCAAAAGAAGAAAATCCTTACAACTTGAGCCTTGATGTTGCACAGGACTTTCCGGGGTCCGAAGCAGGAATCGCCTTTACTTTGATAAGCTCTGCACTCCTCAATCAAGACGAATAGAGGTATGTAATCTTTCCTCACAAAAGTCTTAATTAACTGAGTCTGAATCTCAACAACACTTAACTTCAAATATTCTAAAGCTTCAACTCCCTTTGAGGCTACCCAATGCCTCTTTTTATAGTAGAATAGAGGAGGTTTTCTGTTCCAATTATGAAGGGATAGAATCCTCCTTCAAAGGGATAAGCTCCTCACATCAAGGGGTTAGCTCCATAAGGTAAGGGATACATGCACCTCATAAGAGCGGTTCTACCACCGCAAGATATTTTCTGAAAGCTTCTAGAATTCACTTTTATTGAGCTTTTTGGAAATTACTTGCACCTTTTTGATCTTATAGGGGTCCACAATTTAAAAAAAAATGTAGTGCGTTCAGGTACGCAGGATAGCTGAACATTGGGTGCAGGACTGCAGGCAAGATGCGAGAAAGTGTGATACCAAAGTTTAGGAGACTTTTTAGGAACTTTTCTCTGATTTTCAAGGCTTGAAATGAGGAAGTGATATGTTAGACTTGCAAAGGGAGAAGTATGAGTAATAATGAGCTCATACACATAGCAGAATGTCAGGATAACAATTTTCAGTGTAACAGATTGCCCCCTAAAGTGAAAAGTCTAGAATAGATGATGTTGAAGTCTGTCATATATGAAGAGTGCAGTACTTTATCATTTCAAGGATCATCCTATGGTCACCCCAGTCGGAACCTGTAAAAAAATTCAATGCAAAATCTATATATATATATATATATATCATCACTGAGGTAGGCATTCCCATACTCAGATCATAACTAACTAAAGACTAATTCAAACTGTTCTGATACAGGAATGATTTTGAGTACATCATAATATAGACATGTGTAGACACAGTATGGACGCAACCATCTGTTTGTGCATAATCTACTGTATAAATGATAACAAAATTCCTCGCAGCCTGGATGGTAGAAACTAGATCCAGGGTCTTGATTTCCAAATCTCGAACTAGTACGATTCTATCCATGTGAATGAATGTGTCGAAGTCGAACATGGTAGAAACCACTTGATTACCAGTCAATGATGTAAAATGTTAACAACTGTGAGAGTAACCACCAGTAATGTCAATTGCTCTCAAAGTACTTAGTACAATCCATGAAATGTGAATGAATGAGCTGAAGTCGAACATGTCACGGAATCATTCGATCGAAGGTCAATGATGTAACCTGTCATCGAAGGCGAGAAACCTGCCATCAAGGCATGCAGATTTCAAGGTACTCATGATTTCTGGATCAACTTCCTAGATAATGAGTTGTCGTCGATAGAAAGTGATCTGTCATAGGCAAGCCCACAACATGAAATCATAGATCAAGTTTTGAAAATATATCGACAAGGACTGACTCAGGGATGGTAAAAAATGGATGACAAATATTTTGCAGATGAATGGTTTATTTGAACTGTCCTCTTGAACACATAACGACACTGCAGATGGCTTGGTGACAGTTGACCCAAAGCTAATACCTAGAAACCAGATGAAGACTTCCAAATGAGGTTCAATTAACTGTTAGGCAAAGGATTTCCCAACCCAGGTGATTGAAAGTGTCATGTTCAAGAGTGGTTAACTAGATTTTCGAAAAATCAAAATACCACAAACAAGTCCATTTTTCTCTCTTTTCCCCCACCATTTCTGGCAAGTACCTCTTTATTTTTCACAAGCTTGAGGAGGATAAAATTTTCTTGTTTATAAGCTCATCCTTCGGATGAGTCCAACTTAGTTTAAGATTCGAACCCTAAGAAGGAGTGGTCTGTTCCTATTGAAAATTGAACAGGTCCTTTACTGTTAAATTTTAACGAGTCTAGTATAGGAAAACTCGGTGTTTTTCAATTTTAGGGAGTTAGAAGAAAAAACTTAAGAAAACTCCATGGGTGTACTGTTTCATAAATTTAGTCTCTCAAGCCCGAAAAAAGATAAAATAATGCGGGAGAGAACTCTATTGACCGCAATTAGTCAACGTATACCTTTTTCGTAAATAGTCCATTTCAGTCCGTAAAAGGGGTAAACTTATACTGAAGGGACGATCATTCATTTATTTTAATGAGTTCGAACAATCAAGTACTCGGCAATATTTTCATGTTTAGAGAGTCTGAAAAGGGCTTAAAAGAGAACTCCAATGTTTCGCTTTTTCGTAAAATTTTGAAAGAGTCTGAAAAAGTGATAAAAGTATGCTCTTTGTTGAAAAATGATCAATTCTCCTGATAAATCCAATTTCTGCACAAAAAATTGAAACTTTACACATACCTGTTTAAAATAAGTAAAAATGCTTTCAAAATACCCTTTTTAAAGTGAAAAATAAATAAATTAAAAATTCATCTATTCGAAAAAACTTATAAAAATGACTTTTTCAACTTCATTTTTACCGTTCAAGTTCAGAGTGAAAAGTAGAAGCTTTTGGGTAAAAAGTTCCTGTGAAGATTCCGGAAGATCCGTTTGACGAAATCGAGAACCGTCAGTCCCAAGTAATCCACAACCTCTTAATCTTGCTTTTCATCCGTTTACAATTCTTTTTAGGCTTTAGTTTTCATTTTTTAAGGGAAAAATATGTTTAAGAAATTACCTGCGGGGGTCCGTAGGCACAACACACATGACCTGCGAACCCCGAACTTTTTTATATAGAAAAAAGTCGTGGGTTCACACTTTTAATATAGAATGCGTGTGTTCCTACGCACTGTGTATGAAGGAAAAGTGCGGTCCCCGCGCAATTTAATTTCAAAATCAAATTTTCCATTTCCCGCCCAAAAATTTTCAAATTAGATTGTTCTAACTTATCTTTTTATGCATTGTAGGATTAGCAAGATGTTGATTTGGAGAGAACGTGAGCATGAGGATGTGGATGACGCCACGATGCTCCATTTTCCCACAATGCAGGCTTTAAAAGCATGCGGTTTGTATAAATTTTGGGCCATTCAGGGCATGAGGGCACAAGTAGACCTCCTGACATGGCTGGTAAATAGGTGGAATGTGCAGGACTAGTGTTTCATTATTGGCGGCCACCGGCTCGAAATTGAGCTGGAGGATATTTATTTTTTGACTGGTTTTTCCAAGAGGGGCGAACAACTTTCCTTGTTTGGGACTAGGCCAGGTGGCCAAACTGTCGCTAGCCTTCGACAAGAGCTCTGTAATGATGAAGAAGACCCCAGGGACAAACGGATTGATATATAAACTATCATCCGTCCTGAGCTGAAAGTGATTGCATTTACTGTTACCAGACTGTGTGGGAGTGCCGCACTGCATGTGGCTACCGGTTCCCAGATGCGTATTGCTGTAGACTGTTTCTGAGGCACCATTTTCAACTGGTGCGAAGCTGTGTTGACCAATGTAAAAGGCCAACTGACTAGAGCGAAAAATGGCAAACTAAATAACTTTGGATATGGATCCATCGTGGTCACTTTTTCTCTAGAGCGGGTACCCATGCTAGCTCCGCAAAGTATTCCTGTTGATGTTGGTCGACCCCGAGAACCTAGGATGGTTCGTTGGGTTGCATTGATGGCCCGTCACGGTATTGAGGGCGCTGAGATTGTTTGATTTCCTTCTTCATATTTTCATTGGCTGGACCACCAAATTTTTTTCATCGAGGACTTTCCGTATGCCGGGATAGACTCCCGCGGCGACTGGGAGATGACTCTCCCAGCCGGGGAACAGTGGGATGAATCAGGTAAAAACATTTTCAACGAATTCTAAATTCTAGTTTTTATTTTTTAATCATCTTATCAATTAATAACCAAAAAGTTTTTTATGAATGCAGATGTGGGTCCACGGCGACTAGCCCATCTCCAGCCTTATGACAGAAGACAACCAGTTGCAGCCGCACCAGCCCCAGTAGGCCAATTAGTGAAAATTTTGTCTGATTTAGAACATCATCTAGAGCATCCGACTCTAGATATTCCAAAGACGGACATAGATGAGATCCCACTCAGATTTCAGAGATACGTGATTGGTGTTCCAGGACCTTTTAGAAAGTTCCTGTGTAGGGTGGCTCGGGCAGTGGTTTCTTATCGTGATCACCATCAGTGATGGAATGATCGTGTTGTAGACTCATATTTTTTACTTTTTGTGTTACCATTTTTCCGATCATAAGGTGTTTCCAACCTATGATCGAAGACAATGTATATTTTTTGAAAACATTCTAGGCTATGATATATCACTATTTACCGGCTATCTGTATACCTATTATGGATGTTATTTGTTTTACTGCTTTGATCATTGCAAATGTCGATTTATCATACTAGAAGCAACTGCGTATGCTAACGTATTTAAATGTCTTGGAATATGTTGATATTCAATGTAATTGAATTCACGTTCCAAGAGACGAACTCTTAAAAATAACCGTAATAACACTGGATTTCTAATGGCATAAACTCGGTTCAATTGTAATACAACAAGTTCAGAATCCATCCTAACAATCAAACTCTGAATTCCAAATGATATGGATTCAGATAATAACTCAATCACTGCACTATACTTGGCAATGTTATTCGTTGTTTGACCAAGGCTTACCCCATGCATGGATACTAACTCATCAAAGGGTGAATAAATAATCCAAGCTGCGGAAGAAATGTTCCATGTACTACGACAAGCACCATCAGCAAAACCAATGTAGGTTTGAAGAGACGTCGACATTTGCAACATCAAGAGTAAAACTCAGATAAGCAGGAATAGTGATAAAAAAACACTTCTAAACTAAGCACGCTTTTATAATCTAAAACACACCAGCAGTAAAGAAATGTAATCTAAAAAATCTCCATACCAAGTTAAGCATAGTATCGCTTCAGATAAAGTCCATTTCTGGGTTTATCTAAAGGGACACCGTCAAAATATATCAGCTCATAGGCCCCTTTAGCTAGCTTTCGCTTGACAATAAAAGGGTCATGCCACATGGGCACGAATTTCCCAGCTCCTAGCTTATCATTGGCTTGATCATAAACTAAGACTAGGTCTCCTTCTGAAAAATTCCGAGGAGTAACACTTCTGTCGTACTGAGCTTTTATTTGTTTAACGTGAGCCTCGTTTGCTATTACAGCATTTTGTCAATTCTCATCCAGTTGAGCTAAGTACAGGAAACGTTTCTCCTCCTTAGACGTAGCTGGGAGTAATTCTATGGCTAATTTCAGTGACAGAATTTCGCATTCAATCGAAAACACAATTTCCAAACCGTAAATGAGTTGAAAGGGAGTGAAACAAGTTGATGTTTTTACTGAGGTTCGATATGCCCAAAGTGCTGAAAATAACATGGAATGCAAATTCATTTTGTGAATACCAATAATTCGTCTAATCATGGTGACTAAAAATTTATTTATGGCTTCAACCAGACCATTGGCTTGTGGATAATACAGAGTGGAACTATCGTGACGTAGGCCAAGTTGATCTGTCAGTTCAGTCATCAGGACATTGCGAAAATGACTTCCATGATCTATAATAATGGCTTGAGGAACACCGAACCTAGCAATTATGTTATTAAATAAGAAATTTGCAGCAGTCTTGCCATCAGCCGAAAATGTAGGCATCGCCTCAGCCCACTTAGTAAAATAATCTACAGCTAAGATAATATATGCATGCCCCCCGGCCGAGTGAGGGTTACATGTAATAAAATCGATACCCCATTTCGCAGAAGGACCAACAACAATTATGGGATGAAGAGGAGCGGGTATCGCGCACATCTTACGATAAAAAAGTTGACAATTATGGCATTTCTGGACTGCATAAATACAATCTTTGAATAACGACGGCCAGAAATAACCAACGCACAATATCTTTTGGGCTGTGGCATACCCAGACATATGACCGCCACATGCTCAAGAATGGCAATCATTTAACACCTTTTCAGCTTCTTCGTGAACAAGACAACATTTGAAAATAGAATCCGCTCCACGACGTTAGAGTGTTTCACCAATAATATTATACTGTTGGGATTAGAAGCGTATTTTCCGTCGCTGAGATTGTGAGATTTCAGGCCGAAAATATTGGGTTTGGAGATAAACAATAATATCTCCATACCATGGATCTAGAGTACTGATAAGAAACAGAGATTCGTCCGCAATGGGCTCTTCTGCCACAGTTTCAGTATCAGTAGAGGGAAAATCACACATCAGTTCCGCAAATACCAAAGGTTTCTTTGCCTTGGATTTCTCAAACTCCAAGTCAAATTCCTGCAGGATAACTATCCATTTGGAATACTTGCCCCCTAGCAATTGTTTGGTTAAAATATACATCATAGGGTTGCAATCAGAAATTACTGTAGTTTTACGTAACAAGATGTAGTGTCTAAATCTTTGGACAGCTTGGACAGCTGCCAATGCCAATTTCTCCACATGTGTGTATTTGATCTCGGTCGGATGCAGATTCCGACTAAGATAGTAAATCACATGTTCAGTGTGAGGTTCATCTTCCTGAACTAACACCATCCCAATGGTGGAATGAGAAGCAGCAAGATACAAAATGTAATCCTGGTTGTAGTTGGGAGGATGCAATAACGGTGCATGGGTCAACACGTGTTTAAGTGCATCAAAAGATCGATCAACGATCTCGTCCCAAAAGAATGAAATGTTCTGTTTCAACAACCGGGTGAAACCCTTTGTAAGCTCAGCATAGTTAGGAATGAACCGATGTAAAAAGTTTGCTTTCCCCTGCAAAATTTAGAGTTGGCGTAAATTCGAAGGAGGAGGTAATTTAAAAATAGCTTCGACCTTCGACGGATCGACGCGGATGCCTGATTTCGAGACAACAAAGCCCAGTAAACGACCCGACTCTACACAAAAAACACATTTATGTGGATTCAACCTAATCTTATAATGCCGACATCTCATAAAGATAGCTCGTAAGTGTGTGAGATGGTCGGCCCTGCGTGATGAATGGGCAGGTAAATCATCGAGATACGGATGCACATTGTGCTTAATGGCATGAAACACATAAGAAATTGCCCTTTGAAAAGTTTCTCCAGCGTTCTTCAAACCAAAGGGTAGTTTGCAGTAAGAAAACGTCCCCCATGGACAAATAAAAGTTGTTTTTGGCTGATCAGCAGGGAGTATGTTTATTTTATTATATCCGGAAAATCCATCCATAAAGGAAAACATTTCGCTACCAGCACAATCATCGATTATCTGATCGATATAGGGAGTTGGATAATTGTCTTTGGGACAAGCTCGATTAATGTCCCTATAATCGATACATACTCGTATCGTTCCTTATTTTTTAGTCACAGGAACAATATTTGATACCCAATCCGTCAAGGGAATTGGATAAATAAAACCTGCATGAAGTAATTTTTCAACTTCTGCTTTGATAGCAGCAACTTTTCTAGGATGTATTTGATGTAAATGCTGATGAATAGGTTTGACATCCGGGTAAGTCTTGATTTCATGTATGACGATTGACGGATCAATTCCTGGCATTTCTTCATAAGACCAAGCAAACACATCACAAAATTCTTGAAATAGGGCTTTATAAGCTTTAATTTAATCTTTAGTACAACAAGCACCTATATGAATGTTTTCAATTATTCCTGGTTTTACTGAAATGTCAATTGGAACCGTTCGAGAAATATTTTCCAAATTTAACTCAGAATCAGGATTTTGCAATGGATTCTGGGGTTCTTTGACATATTCAGCAGTAAAAAGTTGAAGCGAAATCATCTTCAAAATGATCTGGTTCAGGTAAAAACGAAGATCGGTGATGCAGATCTTCCCATGGTAAATCATCAACAGACAAAAATTCACGAATCTGTTCATCAGTATGAACAATATCTGGAAATGTCGTTGTGGATAAACCTGATATAGAAAGTGATTCCTCAATGATCCCATTCATTGGATCAATTCCGGTTGAAGAGGTGTCGGAAAGTGACTGTACGGCCTGGTATGCAAGTTCAAATGGACTCAAAGGCATCATGCCATCAATTGAATCTAACTCGGAATCAGAAGGTATGATCCAAGGATCATCAAACATAATAGTATTTGATGAAATCATGTGAATAGTTGCAACAAGAGGTGATACATTAGGAGGAGGAAAGGCAAAAGTTCCTAGTAAACCAGAATCTTTAACTAATCCTACTCCAACATCCTTATAAGGGATAGTCGCTTTACCAACGTGCTGGATTGTTTCTGTAGAGGCTGGGTCGGAAGAGAAATAAGTTAACTGATCTATTGTGATGATATTTCCTTGATATGGAAATTTTATGAGTCGAAAGACCAAAGAAACAACAGCAGTCATCGCATAATACGAACTGCGACCTAGGAGAAGGTTGTAATCTAGAGGGGCATCAACCACTTCCACATCTAGATTTACAGTTTTACCTTTGATCCCTATGGGTAAATCCTGCAAAATACCAAAAGGGTGGAAACCTCGACCATCAAAAGCCTTAAGAATCGTCGGAGATTGGTTAAGTGTAGTAGAACCAAGCGATTTCCAACACTGAATCGACATAATACACGTTGAAGCTCCCTCATCAATCACAGTCCGATAGATCGGTCTGTTTTTGACTAACACTGGTATCTAGAAAGCCATTTGATGAGGTAGACGAGGTGTACTATTTTCTAAATCGAAGATTATAAGATTAGAATCCTGAACATCTACAGCTCCTATAGCAACCAAAAGAAATTTACGCTGTGCTGGGCATGATTGCAGCACTTCCAAAGCCGACATTGCTGAAGGGGAAATAGCTAAATATTCAACAATGTTGTAATTCTGAGCAACTCTCGCATGTGGATTGAAAGCTGATTTATGAAGAACACCTTTAGTAGGTAGTTTGATTATTAAGTCTGGATTTTGTTTCTCAATCTGTAGTGGACTAGAAACAGGAGGAGGTGTAGTTGATGCATTTTCATTAGAAGATTCTGCTTCTTTCCCATCAACAAGATTCTTAGTACCATAATCTTGTGATCGCGTCACAATCCTTACATGAGACATCATCAAAATAGGTTCTTCTGAAGCAGTTGAAGTAGAACCAACCATTTTGCTATCTTGAGTTGGAAAAGGATCCTTCAAGACAACAGGTTGTTGTGAACCTTTAACGAATTTTGCAACCTCTGCACGATGTGGACATTCCTTAGTGAAGTGATCCTCGTCACCAATGTAACAAGGGTAACGAGGTTTGTGCTTTTCGTCATTGGATTTATTTTTACCAGTTTTCTCTTTCGAATTTTTCTTGTTTTTACTCTTCCCTTTCTTTTTACCATCGGATTTAGATTTAGCCGTAGATGTCTCTACAACATGAATGTCGACAGAAATTTCGGGGGAAGATTCTCCTTTCGGGGAATCTGGTAAAGTTATAATAGGAGAAGAATTATTTGAAGATTTATTCTTACTTTTCGTATTGAATATACCAATCATGCCATCAGCAGCATGAGACCCTGAAGGAGGAGCAGCTATCTGACCTTGTTTTGGAAGGTCGGGGATTTTTTCATGTAAAGTACATGACTGTGTGTAAACGAGGTCAAGGTATTGAGCTTGAGCAATCACTTTCTCTTCAGTAACAACACCGGCCTTAGCTACATCTTCAGTGATCTTGGGTAGCAATGATTTAACAAACCATTCTGCCAAAATTTGATCTGGAATATAAACTTTCACCAAATGCATTCTACGTCGCCATTCATGAATATGATCAGAAATATACATAGACGTAGATTGCTTAAGTGAATTTAATAATTTTGTACCATTGTCGTATCTGACAGACAACTGAAAATGAGTCAAGAAGGTAGTCGCTAACTGACTGAAATTATGAAACGAGCCTCGTGGTAACTTAATGTACCATCTGGCTGCAAGACCAATAAGAGTTCTTTGGAAAAGACGTAAGCGAATCGAATCATCAATAATTGAATTAGATGCACACCAGAGGTGATAAGTCATGACATGATTTGATGGATCCTCTCCTGACTTACCTTCAAAATTTGGTATATCACTGGGAAACTTATGCGGCATTGGCGGCCAGTACGGATAATAGAAAATCAGATCATTCGTAAGGAGCGTCAAATCAGGTAAATCCAAAGTTGCAATAAATGGTAACTGAAGGTTGGGGTCACGAAAACCTTGAGTAGCCAAAGAAGTTCCAGGAGGTGGATACCCAGGATAACTTGGAATTGGATTTGCGTTAGGAATTGTGTAACCCCCTGGAAAACCAGGATTAACCGGACCAAACTGGGGTTGTTGAGGCTGCTGATAAGTGTAGCCAAGGTACGGTTGATACTGATAATTTGGATTTTGTGAACCGGGACCGAATTGAGGATATCCCTGGTACGGTTGATACGTGAATTGCGGTTGACTTGTGACAACTGTACTCGTACCGGCTTGTCCTCCAGGCATCTGAACCGAAGTCTGAACGAAAGGCCCTGACTGGGGTACAGAGACTTGAGGGATTTGCATGGATGCAGGGATAGACAAACTCGGCGTTACAGATACTCCAGAAATAGGTGTTACAGGTTAGACAGACGCAACAGAAGTTGCAACAGTTTGAGGCGGAGTTTGAGGTGTACTAGGCGCAGACTGCTGAACAGAACTAGGTGCAGGAGTTTGAATAGTAGGCTGGACAGGTTGCTGGGTTGGACCAGAAACCAAAGGCTGTCCAGGTTGTAAAGGTAACTGCACATTAGGCTGCATAGGCTGTTAATATTGGGATGGATCCCACACCATATTCATTCCGGGATATTGTCCCGTAGAAGGTTGAACATAAGGACCATAACCTGGTTGAACGTAGGGTTGATAAGTAAGTGGTGAATTTCCGGCTCCTTGAAAAGATGATTGACCAGAAGGCTGTTGGTAACCTTGAATTGGGTACTGACCTTGAGGTTGATAACCCTGAGGCACGTACTGAAGCTGGGGTTGATAAGGACCCTGAGGAGCATATTGATCTTGGGGTTGACCCTGGGGTGTGTACTGTCCTGAAGGTTGATAACCCTGAGGTATGTACTGCCCTTGGGGTTGTCCCCCAAAATAATATGATTCCACAGTTTGTCCTGGGAAAAAGCTACCTTGAGGTTGACCCCCAGGTGGTAACTGACTTCCTGAAGGTTGCCCCCCAGGCGGTAACTGACTACCTTGAGTTTTCCCCCCAGGCGGTAACTGATTTCCCTGAGATTGCCCTCCAGCGGTACCTGACTGCCTTGAGGTTGCAGATTCGAAATATTACCAGACATCATAAAAATTTGCCCTTCGTTCAACGTTTTAGTTTTAATTCCACTTAAACCAGATGATAACACGCTTTCAATTGGTTGAGGAGCTGCCCCCGAGAAAGTACCAGACAGAGCCTGATATCCCGAAGGAACAGAAGGACCACCATGTAAAAATGATTCCGGTGTCTGGGAAAACATGGATGATTCTCCTTCCATAATGGGTGAAGGATAATAACCTCTGGGTGTTGGATGAAATGGAACTCGAGGTGGAGAAAAAGCAAGACCCAGATTCTCTAAAAAAATCGTTAAGGATAAGTACCAAGCAGTAGTTCGAATAGGGATGTAGAAAATTGATTCACGCTCCCTAAGATTTAACGACTGAGGGGTATTGGGAAGAGATAAATATTCGTCTAGATTAGTGAGTTCTTCAATAGAAATTAGTCCAGATGGAAGATCGTCAGTGACAATATTTCTTACCCTAGGTGAACCAAGATCGCTAGAAGTTGGTGAAATAAATCCCGAAGATGTTTCCAAAACAGAAGGTTCAGTTTCAGGTTTAGAGATTTCAGGTTCGTCAGCCCATTCACTGGCAGGAGAAATACTACCAGTAACTTCAGAAACTGAAATTGGCTCTTGAATGTGTTCTGTTATGGGTGTTTGATAATCACGATGAACTACTATGGATGAAGTTCCAACTTCTGTTGATTTAATCCTACTGCTACTAGACAATACCAGAGCACGAAGCCCTTCAAGCTAACTTGGTGAATATTCAGGGGGTTTCCCTTGTAGTCTCTGAGATTGTCTTGGAAATTTCGCCACGATTAAATATTTAACTAATCACATGCAAACAAATAAAATTTCAATGAAAACACCTAAGGCCTCTAAAAAAAAAACAGCTGAATCACACGCTTAAAAATCTAGGAGTTCAAACCACACACAAACAATAACTTCCCGTACTAAAAACACTAGTTGGTGATGAAATCCAACTTAGTAGAAATTTAATACAGAAAGGGCGGTTGGAACAGTTACCCCGACAACCTGCTTAATGAAACAGACTGGCACAAGTTTCCTCACAAAATTATCTCGTGTGAAGAGAACCCCCCAGAGAGTCCAAGTGAGTCTAGTCGACGTCTGCTCCAGGTACAGTGAGATATTTCCTTCACCGTCACCTTAGGAAATAATCTTAAGTTTTTGGACACTAAGGTTACCAATAGCAACAAATATAACTGGGGGAACAGTCTACGATCCGATCCCACGCGCAAGGGCAGAGTAACAAAGCTCAATCCCCTTGAAGGTTCCTCGACATGATTAATCCGAGGTTTACCGACAAGTGACCCCAGGCTCCTCGACAATGGTTAATCCGAGGTTTATCGTTTGTAATACGCGCAAAATCTTCTATCTTCCCCAATGAAACAGAATTGATTGTCTCAAAGGTTCGGACATGATCTCGTGATTGACTTCTTTAAGAGAAGCTTCCCAGATTATACAAATTACAATTGGGTTTATTTCCTACCGCAAGATTTGTCTAATTGTTTGTTTTACTACCTTGGAGAGTTAATTACTCCCTACTCCAAGATACTAACCTAAGCTATGTTGGTGATAAGAGCCCTAGAAAATAAAAATATTTCTAGATGGATTTTAATTAAGTGTTACTTTTAAGAGCTGTTTCTTAAGTCAATGGGTGCGGAAATGAAACTTTGATGGTGTGAAAACTCGACTTCCAAAAACACTAAAAATGCACCTAAAAATGATAATCAGATCGTTTCCTTTCAATGAAATTCTAATTAAGGAAAAGTTGGAGAATGCAATTCTTTTAATGAACAATTCCTTCTTTAAATATTAAGAGCAATTGAAAGAAAATATTTTTGTCTTTTCGGCAATAACTCAAAATGAAACAAAACTATCAAAGCTCATAAGAAAATTCTTTCACTTTCAAAAACTTGAAGCTACAAAACAGGTTTTCTTCCAAAAAGATCTACAAAAGTCTATGAAAAACACTCAAAACTATCAAACTAATTCTGAGACCTACAAATTTTAATAATCTAATTGAATTAAAGCTTTAAGATTTTTTTTTTTTTGAAGAAGGTTTTACTTAGCTATTCAGCAAACTAAGGATCTATTCGTTCAGAATAAATAACAGATCAAAAACACTCAATTATGTTTTTATAATAAATGAAATTCAAAAACCAATAACAAAGTTTCTTTTCGAAGGTTTGCAAAGAAACAGGTAACTCTATTTCTTAATAAAGGATGATTTCACAATCAGGCCAGATTCAACAAAAGACAAAAGACCAATGTAATCTAAGGTATTTTAAAAATTCAATGCTTCGAATCGCTACAAAGACCAAGTGAACGACAATCCAAAACACAAAACTTCTAGAAAATCATCAAAACACAAATACTGCTAAGATTCATTCACAAAAAGCTTTTGACAGGAACAATCATCAATCTGGGTAGAAACCAAAAACTCTAAATCACAATAAAGACAAACTAAAGAAAGAAATCCAAAGTTTTTTCAAAATTTTAACAGGGTCCGCAGGCTTGCAGAAGTAACAGGTGTGGTACCGCACTGTTTACTCAGCAAAAATGCAAAACTGCCCGCACTGTGCAAAGAAGGCAAAGTGCGGTCCCAGGAAAAATTAGAGAAAAACATAAAAGATCTCAAAATTTTCAAAAATAGAGAAAACCTAAGCTACCTAGGCAGATGTCTATCAATCAAAAACTAGGAAAAACGTTTCCTCAAATCAAAATAAAAGAGAACCAAAAACAACAAGTTCTTTCCCCAGTATGGTCACCAATTTGTTGGAGGATTAATCCGTCTTGCAGACAAGACTGATCTCCCTAGTACTAAAAGAATCTAGCAACAAACAACCAAATAAAATAATCTTTCTCTAAGCATATATGATCTATGAAAAGCTCTATACAGGTGTTAAGGACTTATCGTTTGTCCAATGCTTGTTTGAAGTCGTTGTTGTCCCTCGCGCGCTTGAAGGAGTTTTCCTCATAAACCTGTAGTCACAAACAAGAAAAAAATTACATAGCACCTATATAGAAATCATCATAAACCATGCTTATCATAGTGATCAAGGAATCTATGAAATAAACCGTTGATTGAAAGCTTATTGAGAAAAATGAGTATATTTGTATTAATTTCAAAAGAAGAAAATCCTTACAACCTAAGCCTTGATGTTGCACAGGACTTTCCGGGGTCCGAAGCAGGAATCACCTTTACTTTGATAAGCTCTACACTCCTCAATCAAGATGAATAGAGGTATGTAATATTTCCTCACAAAAGTCTTAATTAACTGAGTCTGAATCTCAACAACACTTAACTTCAAATATTCTAAAGCTTCAACTCCCTTTGAGGATACCCAATGCCTCTTTTTATAGTAGAATAGAGGAGGTTTTCTGTTCCAATTATGAAGGGATAGAATCCTCCTTCAAAGGGATAAGCTCCTCACATCAAGGGGTTAGCTCCATAAGGTAAGGGATACATGCACCTCATAAGAGTGGTTCTATCACCGCAAGATATTTTCTGAAAGCTTCTAGAATTCACTTTTATTGAGCTTTTTGGAAATTACTTGTGCCTTTTTGATCTTACAGGGGTCCTCACTTTTAACACAAATGCAGTGCGTTTAGGTACGCAGGATAGCTAAACATTGGGTGCGGGACCACAAGCAAGATAGTGAGAAAGTGCGATACCAAAGTTTAAGAGACTTTTTAGGAACTTTTCTCTGATTTTCAAGGCTTGACATGAGGAACTGATATGTTAGACTTGCAAAGGGAGAAGTATGAGTAATAATGAGCTCATACACATAGAAGAATGTCAGGATGACAATTTTCAGTGTAACACTTATAGAGATGACACAACACCTGCACCCTCATATTCCGAAACCAAACTCGACTCCATAGTTAGCACAATGGAGAGGATGATGGAAAAATTCAGTTTGAATGAGAGAACACCTCCTAGGGAAAATCAAGCCAATCTTCAAAACAGAAATAGAAACCAGAATTTTAAAAGAGACCCTCCTCAAATCAGACAAAGAGAGAGTGACCAACAAATCAGACCCCCTTTCCAAGAAAACTATGTAGATGAAGAAGAAAGAGAGCCTAAGCAGTTGGAAGAAGACCATGTAAATGGCGTAGGTTTGGATGATGAGGATAACATATTCCTTACCGAAGAAGAACAAAGGATGTTTTCCTCAAAACCACATGAGAAATCATATGAAGATTCCGAAGACTATAGATTAGGTTTTGAGAATGCCATAATGGAAATCCATAGGCAGTATAACCTTAGGAGAAAAAAGAGTCAAGATGTTCCCAAAAAAAATCAGCCAAATGCTGCTGTTAGAAAGACCTATGAAACTATTCCTAAAAAAACAGTAGAAAGCACAAATTCTATGGCTATGAAGACTGAACTAAACAAGCAAAAGACTAGCCAGCCTAGTAATGATTCAAGCTACCCTAGTACTTCAAATAGTGGCCCTGAAAAAACCTTACTGTCCAAACCATCAAATCAGAATCAGAAAATTAAAAATGTTGAAAAGTTCATGGCTGATAAAACTGATGTAAATGAAATAAAGACACCTGCGCCTTTCAGTTTTGAGGGGGGGATTTCCAAAATCAAGATCACTATACCCCTCACTAAATTGGTAACCCAAGAGGTATATAGATCCCAAATTTTCAAATGTTAAACATAGGCAAGGATATTGATACCCTAAACTTAACTGATGATAAACCAGAACTGTTGTTTGGCCCTGAAGTAGAGGGAAGATATCAAGAAGGAGCAGTCCCTCCTTTCTATGTAAGTCTGAACATACATGAAAAAATTCTGCATAATGCTATGCTAGACTCCGGTGCCTCACACAATCTCATGCCAAAGGTTGTGATGGAGAGATTGGGCCTAGAAATCAAAAATCCCTACAAAGAATTGTATTCTTTTGATTCCAGTAGGGTTAAGTGTCTGGGCCTAATCAAGGATCTATGTGTCAATCTGGCACAAATCCCCGCTAAGAGTCTAGTCATGGATATATTTGTGGCTGACATCCATCCAAAGTATGGCATGCTTTTATCTAGATCATGGGGGGCCAAACTCTAGGGCAGCCTTCAAATGGACATGACCTATGCCACCATCCCAGTCTTCAATCAAACAAGAGTATTGTACCGGGAATCCCACATGAAATACATGGTGAGTAACATAGATAGGCCAAATAACACACCAGTTTATTCCATTCACTCAAACCTAGACTCCTTCATCTTGTACAATAAAAATGACATAAGTGAACAAGTGAATGACAATTAGAGAGAACTAAGTCCCCCAGAACAATCAAACCAGCTCTCTAATCAAGAAAATGACTCCCAAAACTCTAACAGCCCCGAAGTACAGAACATTGACAAAACTGAAATTGACACCCTTTGGCATATGAGATTTGATGGTTCTTATGGTAAGGCCGGATCAGGGGCTGGTGTTTGGATCCACAACAAAAATGAAGGCCATTCCTATAGGTTAGATTTTCAATGCACCAATAATGTTGCAGAGTATGAGGCTCTCCTTATTGATCTATACTTACTTAAAAATCTCAAAGCCAAGAAAATATTGATCCAAGGAGATTCTGAACTAATCATCAATCAAATTAAAGGAGAATATTTAGCCAAGAACCCTAGGTTAAGGGAATATAGAAATGCTGCCCTAGACCTTCTCAAAACCTTTGAGGAATATGAGCTTACTTTCATCCCTAGGGCCCAAATCTGCCTTGCCAATGAGCTTGCCTTTGCTACCAGCAATTGCTCTTTACCTTACGAAAATAATCAATGCCTCATCAAAATAAAGAACATGCCTACTGTACCAGACAACTTGAACCATTGGCAAGTGTTTGACAATGATGACCAAATAGATGATTTTCTGCAATCCAGAAATGACTTTGCAAGCACAAAACAGAGTTTGAGATTTGAAAGAAATAATTTTGCTGAAAAAGAAACTCCCAAAACAAAGATGCCCTTTGATGATGATATAAACCACCTTCAAAACCCTTGTGTTGCAGAATTGTTTGATAAATTAGATCAAAGAGAACTTGAAATTCTGCAGTACAAATATGACACCTTGCCAAGAGGCCTTACACCACTAGAAGAGTTGTTTGATTTTAATGATGTAGCTAAAAAACCCAAGATGGAACCCACTAAAACAAATGTAGAAGAGTGTAACATTGGATGGATGAAAGAGCCCAGAATAATCAAGCTGTCCAAAACTCTCCCATCTCACAAAAAACATAAATACATTGAGCTTTTTAGAGAATTTAAAGATGTGTTTGCTTGGGGGTACGAAGACTTGAAATCCTATGACACCAAAATCATCCAACATAAAATTCCTCTCAAAGAAAATCAGAAACCCTTTAAACAAAATTTTAGAAGAATAAACCCCCTCTTGTTACCCTCATTTGAGAAAGAAATAAAAAATATGTACGATGCCAGGATCATAGTCCCTGTCCGATACTCAAAATGGGTGTCCAACCTTGTGTCAGTTAGGAAGAAGACCGAGGAAATTAGGCTTTGTATTGACTTCAGAAATTTGAACAAAGCCTCCTTGAAAGAGAATTACCCCTTGCCTAAAATGGATCACATACTCCAAAAAGTAGTTGGTTCACAAAAAATCTCATTACTAGATGGCTTCTCAGGTTATAACCAAGTTCTAGTCTTTCCAAATGACCAACTTAAAACTGCTTTCACTACACCTTGGGGTACGTTCATGTATGTTAAAATTCCATTCGGTTTAATGAATGCAGGGGCTGCTTTCCAAAGGGCAATGGACATAGATTTTTTAGAAGACATAGGTTACTTCATAGTCATATACCTTAATGACATCACTGTCTACTCTAATACTGATGAGGAGCACTTAGTCCACTTGATAAAAGTCTTTGAAAAATGTATAAAGTATGGCCTATCCTTAAATCCTAAGAAATTGTTTTTTGGCCTTCAGGAAGGGAAACTCTTAGGTCACATAATCTCTGAGGAAGGAATCATGATAGATCCCAAAATAATATAAGGCATCTTACAAATCAGCCATCCTAGGAACATTAAAGAGCTGCAATCTTTCATTGGAAAGATTAACTTCCTAAGAAGATTCATCCCTAACCTTGTTGAGCTCCTAAGAAATATCACGAATATGTTGAAAAAGGAAGTAGGAGTGAAGTGGAATATGGAAGCGAAACAATATTTTGAGCTGGTAAAACAAGAACTCACACAAACACCAGTCTTAATCAGCCCTGACTTCACCAAGGACTTTTGCATTTTCTCCTTTGCCTCTGAACATACTGTGGAAGCAGTATTTTTGCAAAAGAACATCATGGGGCAAGAGCAGCCCATAGCTTTTTTCAGCAAAGCCTTAAGGGAAGCCCCTATAAAGTATAACATTATGGAGAAACAAGCCTTTGCCTTAATCAAAGCTTTGAATGATTTTATAGTTTATATTTTTCATTCACATATCATAGCCTTTGTCCCAAACACAGTTGTCAAAGATATACTTAATCAAGACCCTGATGGTAAAAGGTGCAAGTGGATTGCTACCATTTTAGAATATGACTTAGAGATCAGGCCCACCAAGCTCATCAAAGGGCAGGGATTAGAAAATCTCATGGCTGAGTCAAACTTCCAAGCTTTAGATATGAACATGGTTGATATTTTGGAAGAGATAGAATAATGCACAACACCATTCATTGAAGAAACATTCATGAAATCTCCTTGGTATGCTGACATCATATATGTGTTGCTTTATCTGAATGCTCCTCCTTCTTTGTCAAAAACAAAATCTAGATTTTTCAAACAAAAGGCTTTAAATTATTGTATATTAGATGGAGTTTTGTATTGGAAAAATGCTGTGGGGTTTTACTTAAATGTTTACTTGAGGTTGATGCAGGAAAAATCATGCATGAGCTACATGAGGGAGAATGTGGAGGACATCTTAACTGGAAGACCACAACAAACATGATCCTCAGGTTTGGATACTATTGGCCCACCCTCTTCCCAGACACCCATAAGTTAGTCATGTCCTGCCACAAGTGCCAAATATTTGATGGTAGGAGAAAACTCTTACCACTACCTTTGCAACCTATTAGTGTTAAGGCTCCCTTTCAACAATGGGGTTTGGACTTAATTGGGGAAATTCACCCATCTTCTTCAGCCCAACATAAGTGGATCCTCACTGCCACTGATTATTTTACCAAGTGGATAGAAGCCATACCTTCTAGGAATGCTACTGACTCTGTCATTATCAAGTTCCTTGAAACCAAAATACTATCCAGATTTGGTTGTCCTAGGAAAATAATCACAGACAATACTACTGCCTTCAAGTCCAAGAGGATGGTAGATTTCTGCCATAAATATCATATCACATTAGGCCATTCTACTGCCTACTACCCCCAAGGAAACGGTCTAGCTGAATCCTCCAGCAAAAGCCTTGTTAATATCATCAAAAAATTGTTGGAACAAAATCAGAAATATTGGCATAATAAGCTTGTCCATGCCTTATGGGCTGATAGTTTGACTACTAAAAAGTCCATTGGCATGTCTCCCTATCAGTTGGTTTATGGCATGGATGCAGTATTCCCAACATCTCTAGGAGTCCTAGTCATGAAACTCCTTCAAGAGGTCCAAGATGAAGAAAATGATATGCAAAGGAAGATCAAACAAACCATTCATTTGAAACAATCAAGAGAGGAAGTATATAAAAGGACACAAGTAGTCCAAGAAAGAATCAAGAAATTATTTGATAGAAGGACCAAAGAAAATGACTTCCAAGTTGGAAATGTAGTTCTAAAATGGGATTCCATAAGGGAGGACAAAGGCAAACATGGTAAGTTTGAAAATCTGTGGAAAGGCCCCTATATCATTGATTCGGTGAGAGGCAACAATGCTTTATTTTTGAAGGAAATTGATGGAATTGAGATGTTTGGAGGTCCTGTCAATGGCAGGATGCTCAAACACTATTTCTATCAAGAGTCTTAGTTTCAAATTTTTATTCATTGTACATAACACAGTTAAAAGGAAATTATACAAAATACAAAAACAATAGAAAATCAAAAGAGGGCAGATTTAAAAGAGGTACAGCCCCGTACCCAAAAAAGGGAATTTCTAAAAGTGAGCTAGTCTAAATGCCACTACTGATTCAAAGGGATATATTGTTCAGTTATCTAGCCTAATCATGGCTGAACATGCTTTAAATTTATGTTGATAAGTTAGTAGAAACTTTGATTGATAAAACATTATTTCAGACTTAAATTATTCAAGGAAAGATAGATTAGGAGATTGAAAAGATACTGGTTCCACATGCTTAAAACATAACCAAAGAGATAGATAAAGATGCCTCACAAAAGACAAATCATGGCCTTATCTTTCTGATTTACTTTTATGCAAAATAATGTTGTGTGCAAACTCAAATGCCACTACTTGTAATTATTCAATCATACTGCCTAAACATGATTGAGTAAATTTGAATTTCATGCTGATAGGTTAGTGAAGAAAATTTGCCAAACTGTATAATCTTGGATTATCAATAGAATATATTAGGATAGAAAATAATGGTTCAAACAAACTCAAAATATGAACCAAGAATAGGAAAAAGATAGCTCTAAATAGATCAAAACCAGAGCTGGAAAATGAATAGAAGGATGTTTATAATTTTAATATCTTAAGCCTTCACAATTTTGTTTTATTATTCTGCAAATAAAGTCTATGTGCAGCTTGTACATAAAGCCATAGACACCATAGAAAATCAAACTGCTTAATCCTAATTTAGCTATGTTTTAAATTTCTATTTTAGAATATAGAGAATGCAGATCTGTCAAATAGATTAATCTTCACAGATAGAAGCATAGGTAGAAATAAAAGAGTTCAACTGTTTAATCTGGACTCTTGGAAGAAATAAGGGTAGAAATAGATTATTTTTCTTGTTTTCAAAAAGAAAAAAATGTTGATGTTGAAAGGGTTTGCAAGTCCAAATGCACCTTATAGAAGAAAAAATGTTAGGCAAGTAGGCTGTGTAGGTAGAATGTTTGGGATAAAATAATTTTTTAATACAAGTACTAATCATATTTTTAAGCAACATGATCAAAGAAGAATGGGGAATTTCAATGGATAAGGCACTTATCTACTTTCCAGAGATTTATCTCTGAGATTCTTGACACCTCCAAGGAGCTGCCCTCCCCAAGTGGAGCCACTGTTAGCCATCTATAATTTTTGTTATATCTCATAAGGGCTAAAAAGGTTCTTAAGCTTTCAAGAAACGAATTTTTATGAAAAAATTTGTGAGTTCTTGAAAGCCCACTGTGTTCTTTATCTTAAGTCTACCAATACACTGAAAATCTTCAATCAAAGCCTCTAAGTTGCCCTGTTGACACCAAAAGAGACTGTTTCATTCATTTTTCCCACTCATTCTCACTTATCCAAATCAATCATTTTTCTCTAAAAAATCCCTTTAAACCCTTTAATTTACCCCTTTAAACCATTAAAACCCATTTATAATGGTTTAAACCTCTTTTTCCCCTTTATTGGAACCCCTAAAAAAGGTTAAAAAACCTCATTTTTTGGCCTTTTCCGCTCGTTTTAGCATAAGGCTTTAAGCGCCTTTCGGCTTAAGCCCTAGCCCCTTTCATCATATGACCCTGCGCCCTGCAACCAAGCGCTAAGCCCATCGGTTATCGGCCATCGCAATTCCCCATTTCCTCTTACCCCTTGCATTTTCTTCCGCGAGTGGCCAATCCCTCGAGCAAATCTCAGCCGTTGATTACAACCATCCAACGGTCCACGCTCCATCGCAAACTGCAAAGGGTCACGCCCACACTTCTTTTCTCTATCGATGGCCAATCCCATGAGTAAATCTCCGCTGTTGATCTCATTTTAGATCGGACGGTCCGCGCGGTCCGCGCTCCATCGCGTATCGCACTTCGGCGAATCCCAATCCCACTTCCATCCTTCGCCGATGAAATCTCCACCGTCGATCTCCCCCAGATCAGACAACCTGCCTTCAATCGGCCATCACATTATCGCATTCCGGCTGTCCAAGCTCCTTCTGCCTGCCATTCTTTGACTTAATCTCCGTCGTTGATCCTCAAGATCTAACAGCCCTTGCCTCATCGCACCTTCGCCATCCCCTGACCCCTCATCCACCATCTTTAAATCTCTGATCTCTGATTCAATCTAGACCATCCATTCCTCCCAGATCAACGACACAAGTTCACTGTGGAAGCACCCCGCCGATGAGATCCTTCCATACCCCCTAGCCCCCCCGCAGTTAATCTCAACTGTTGATCTAGCCCTCCTAGATCCAACGGCCCAGAACTCGTTGCACCCCGGCCCCACTCCATCTTCTCCGCATGCCTTGGTGTTGTATCGCGTGACGTGTTGACCGTCGATCTACACGTCTCCTCGCAGATCGGATGACCAGGATTTTATCACGCACAAACTCATCCCCCCCCCCCTTTCGTGCATTTTTAACGTGAAAAAGGTGGTTTTGCCAGGTTTACGTATCACCTCCAGAGCCATATCACGTTCATATGGGCCTAAACCGCTTAACACCTTCTGGCCACGCGAAAACCACCTCCGGTTTTATGCAAAACTGCCATCACTATTCCCGCACCAAAATTCAAATAAACCACCATTCCTCCTGGTTCCACCTATGGAACCCCTCCCTCTGCACACTGTTCCTCCTCTGCAATCACTCCTCTACCATCCCAACGCCTCTGAAGCAGTTTATCCCTCAAGCGTAGGTTTTATAATATGTTTTGTTTGTGTTGCAAGTTTTAATGGCGGCCAATAATGTACAGGCCCTCCCACAGCCGATATCAGTGGCAAAGAACCTCAGGATGACGATCCTAGGATCGAAAAATGCAGAAAAGGGATTTGAGGTTTGATTCTAAGCATTTGATTGATGCTTCATGACCATCGATGCCATCACAGAAACCCTCCAATATGCCGAGCAACCCCTGCAAACAAGAAAACAGAGAGATTAAAAGCATAATCCAAGAAATCACAGAAAATCAGAGATTAGCATGAAGATTATGGATGAAGCGCAGTGAAAGACAAAGGATTCAAAGCTAAAAAAGTCAACACAGTGAAAAAAGCCCGAAAGATGATTAAATAAGGCCTAAATAAGAATTAGGCCAAAGGTACTGTTTAAAAAGATAAAGTTAAAGGAAAGATTAGGCTAAAGCAGCCTCAAACACATCAACACAGAGCAGTTATTCAATCAGAAATATCAACTGACTCCTTTGGCCAATTCTTATCTGTAAAGGAAAACAAGCAGTTATTACACAAAAGAATATATTTTAAACTGTCAGAACAGTTATTGTAAAGATAGGGTAGAGCCTTAAAAGTAAATATTTTCCACCGATCTTTATCTCAGAAATTAAGACAAAGTTATTTAATAGAGAAGTAGCTGCAAATATTCTTACCTTATGCCCTGCATGGTTTTCAAGGCTAGGAATGCATTTACTCTGCAATTAATACATTTTGAACCCTAGAAGAGTTTCACCTCCTCATTTGCAGTATAAATACTGCATTGGAACTCATTGTAAATGTTGGATTTTGATGACTGATGCTGGAATAATACATAGCACTTTGAAGCTCTTGAAGAGAAATTGATGTCTTGGAACTCATGCATCATCTGATTTGCTTGTTGATGGAGAAGGATTGCTTGCAGGATCCATAGGCTTGGTTGATGGTGAAGCTTTCTTTTATTTATGTTTTCTAGTTTTCTATTATGTTTTCCATCTTGCTATGTTGCAGTAGGACAAAGAATTTAGATTAAGAAATGTTTTCTAATGGCACCTTAAATCTGTTTGTCCTTCACTGCCTTAATGTTTTCTTATGCTAAGATACATTAGAGAAATCATTCTTGCTCTTTAACAAGTTCTTAGCTCATCCATTTCTTGAATAAATTAGATCAGTTAGCATCAATTATGATTTATGGTTAGCCCTGCATAGTGTTGCCACTGAAATATTCTGTTCTTGGAATCATCTCTTTAAAGCAGCTTTGTCTAGGTTTGTCAAAGAAGTCTGTTTAAATTCATGCTCTTTGCCTTTACTTAGCTAAAATTTTTATAAGGAAAACTTATAACTGTAACTTTGGTTGTTAGAGTTTTCTCTCCTTCTATGGTTATAGTTACTTGTATATCTTAAATTTTTTTAGCTCTAGATGATAAAAGCTCTGAAAGTTGGACAAGTTTCTTACCTTTATGTGTTTTTATCTGAATGTTTGTCTTGGTTAATTATCTGTTTTCAGTCTGAAATCAAATGGATTAGGTTCTGCTTATGCCTTTGATTATCTTGCTGTTCTTATCAATTTTCTAACTCCCTCAGTTTACAAGTATATAAAGGATTCGGTTTCAACCCTTTATTAGTTTGTTTTTCTCAATCTTTATGTCCATTTCATAAATCCATCATAACCTTAAAATATCCACCAACCAAGTAAACATGCCCTGAAAATGCTCTTAAACACCATTGATGAACTTATCTGGACCTTGTTTGACTCCATTGCCTAATGACTTAAAAATATTCCATGTTTCCGATCTAAAATCTATCAAAGTATCACACCCAACCAAAAACAATCAAAATACCTTGCACTTAACATCTAGCCTAAAATCAACCCTAATTAGTAAACAAGACGTATCTTTGCACACATTGAGAGATCCCTCTCCGGATCCAGGAAGGCTAGGTCCTTGGATTCCAAAGCTTGGTTTGATGTTACCCTTGTCAATTTGTATCTCAATCAATCTAGCAAATTATAGGGAGCTAACTCTTATCCCCTCCATTCCCTTCCCTAAACTAGCTATTCTTTTTCCCTTGTTTTCCCAATCCTACCCTACCCTTCCCTCCTATCAAAATAAGGTTTTTATTAAGAAAACCAACACCATGGCCAGTGAAAATAATAATTATAACAAAGGAGGGCATGTCACAAAATATGAGCCAACTCGTATGAAGGAAAACAATGCTTCACCATTCATCAAGAGGAATTTACACAAGTAGGATTCCTAGGGTTTGTGAGAAAATACAAGAGGTAGGCTACCATGCTAAGTTTACTAGTCTATTTTCCACCCATTTCAAGAGGAACAAGACCACCATATTAGGGATGCACTTCTTGGTATCAGCAGAGGTGATTGGAATGATTTTTAGGGTTGGAGGTCATTTTCTGCACACAGGGATAGTCTTACTTCAAAATCAGTTTCTGAAGTAATGAAGATGAATTTTACAAAAGTGAAAGAGGTTTTGTTAATAATATACCAAATAACAAAAAATTCCTTCAGTTTATGCAGAGGTGTTATTATTTGAGATAAATTCCCAAAATACAGTTGCTATAGGAGAGTTGCTACACTTTTGGAAAGCTTGACTTCAAGTCAGTTTTTCACGGGTTTGGAGAAGGTATTTGCAGTGCTTGATGAATCTACTGTATAGTAGACATCATAATATTTCCAACCATACCACTTTCAGCCCAAAAATCCTCTGTTAAGACCTCCAAATCACTCTCCAAACTTTCGCTACGCTTTTGCTGCAATTTTGAAAATTTTCGCTCAAATTTTAGCTACCAAATTCAAACTTGGATTATGAACAAATGGAAAATTATTTTTGAAAACTAGAGGAGTTTTTTTATCATAACATACCAAAAAAAAAAAACCTATATCCTTTTTGTAAAACATGTTATGGATAGAGAGATATTTCTCTATCTTTGAGCGCTATTTCTTTTAAAACCGAGAAATTTGACCCTATGGAAACACAACGTGGCCACACTGCGCTTCTTATCAAAGCATATGAATGAAAAATGGCACATATATCTAGTTTATTTTGACCTATACATTACATATATGTGCTTATTATTTCATGTTAGCTCTCAGGTTTAAAGAAAAAATGCAAAAAACTAGCAATTTTTCATGTTTCTGCTGCTATTCTGGACCGCATGCTGTGATTTTGGAGTAGTCTTGGGATATTGGATTTTTAGGTTTCTTGGAGGTGGTTTTTTACAGGATTGAAGATTTATAGATCTTCTAGACATCTTCAAATATCTTCAACATCCATCAATTCAGCTCAAAGATGCACAAAATCCACCAAACAAAACTCCTCAAAGACCATGTTGCGCTTCTGCTGGACCACGCTGCGCTTCTGTGGGAAAGCCATATTTCGATTTTTTCTTGGTCAAAGTCAAATTATTTTGGTGTAATTTGTCTTCCAAAGAGTTTAATTGATGTCATCAGGTTCCATAAGGATGTTAACGGTCAATTTCATGTCAATTTCTCTGTAATCAATGCTTGTAGAGTCAACTAAGTCAGTTAAGTCTAAACATGGAGTTGGTTTCTAACCTCCCTAGTTTTAGGTATGGTTAGAGATTTTGATGCAAACAGTTCCTGTGATGATGGATTCGACCCCTAATAGTGGGAATGCAGTTTTTCATCTATATGTATCCTAATCTAAGTAAAACCAAAGGTTGGATATTTGAGAGTCAGAGGTTTGGAGTTAGTATACACCATTTTTGTAGTAATATAACATGCAGTTGCAACTATTATCTTGGGATTCCTGTGGTATGCTTATTGACAATGTTTTTCCTCTATCTTATTATCAAATTAAATATTTACTTCTTCTTAATACCATTATCATGCTTTTATATGATCATCTCATTAGTTTTTAAGCATAATTCAAAGTTGGGAAAAACACTGAGAGGGGGGGTGAATCAAAAGATTTCATCGCATATTCAAAACTTTTACTTTTTCTGTTTAAAACCCATACGCTACTTTCCGCGTACTCACATATACGCGGATACCCTTTATGAAACTCACAAGGTGATACACAGATATCTAATTATGTCATTAGTTATTCACTTAAATCATTCCATCATTCATTCATCAGATGTTTAATAAACAGTAAACATGAACAGTAAGAACAGAGTAAATCATCACACAAAGCATCACACATGAACACCAGAATTTTAGGTGGAAACCCAAGTCGGGAGAAAACCACCGCTACCGTTGCTCAGCCTTCAATATTTTATTATTGAGAAAACATCTTACAACATATGTGCTGGTGTAGACTTCTACCAGCACGCAGGCACCCACCTGCGCTCGTTTACCAGCCTCTCCTGGAAGGGAGCTACGACCCCCTGATCTCGTTTACCAGCCTCACCTGGAAGGGAGCTACGACCTCGATATCGTTTACCGCCACCGGAAGGGAGCTACGACCCCCTGACTGAAGGCTACAACCCTCAGCACCTCTATGGACCATGTTTCATCAATTTTCACACCGGATCCAAACAACTTCAATAGAACACAACTTGCAGGCCTCGTTTCATCATATTTTCAGACTGGACCCACTCCATACTTTTAAGCACATTCAACCATGAAACAAATACATATAACTCACTGACAGATATCAAGAAACCACAATGCATCGACACGTTAACATAAACTTCGTAAACCCTAATTTGTGGCCACGCGCTTTATCCTCGATGTCGCGTATATATGCGCTTCCGTTCACATAAACCCGCGTATACTTCAGTACAAATTATAGAGCTAATTTAATTGCGCATACGCGCTTTCTCTTCAACGAAGCCGCATATGTACGCGCTTCCTCTACGGCGAACTAGCGTATATATCTTCAACTATTATAGAGCAGCATACTTCTTCAGATCAGATATTTAGTTCAGATTTACCCTTTTTGCTTCAGACAGATGTTCGCCTCATCTCAGATCTAGGCCTTCTATGAACAGATCTAGCAGATACAAGTACAATACAGATCTAGATCCCCTTCTTCATCACTCCTTCATTGGTGCATCATACATTCGTATCTTTCTTATTCAATCAGAATTCTTTCCATTCAGATATACTTCAGAGAGAAGTATTCATTCAAGCTCAGACATCTTGCCCCCTCACACCTGATTTGCACAATGAATTTCTTCTCCTTATATAGGTTTACCCTTTTTCAATACCATGAGCCAAAACCACATTACTTCCGTTGGTATTCCTGGACGAGGTCATTTAGACGAATCATTACCCAATACAATGGGTCAATACCATGGTGGTTACCCCTGGTTTTTCACTTTAAGAGCGCTTTTGCCCATACACGACTTGGCACGTTGATTCTCGCGTGCATACGCGACTTCCCCTAGGCAAATCCGCGTATGCCTAGAGACATACTCTTTTCATCAAGATTTAGCACATGCTGAATTCCTTTCTTCATTTCCTTCTGTACATACTATAGATACATCAGATTTACTTCATCAAGAACATATTCTATCAAGCACAACTTCATCAAGTAAGTTGCCATCATCTTTATCAAGTGGGTTGCCATTCAAGAATAACACTCAGCATCATATGGCTAGCAAACATCATTTCATATCAGATTTACATCATTTACTAAGTCCATCACGTCAAGAATGACTTCATCAGGTGGATTGCCATCAAGGACAACACATGTCAACAGTCGCATGTCTTTATCTTCATTCAGTGGGTTGCCATCAAGGACAACACTTTGCATCATATTGCCAACAATCTCCCCCTTTGGACTTGATGGCAACCATGATGGTGTTTGGTTACCACAACAGATAGGTACATTAAGAATACAATGACACCATGTCACTCTCTCCATTTTTTACACCATTCAAACACCATGTCACTCTCCCCCTTTGACATCAAGGGCAAAGGGCGGATCAAAAACCAACATACTCTCCCCCTTTTCTCCTCATGTGGAAGAAGCATTCTGCAGATCTGATATATACTGAAGTGACCAAGCTCCCCCTGAGTTCATGCTGAATCATATTTTCCAATGAAGTACATGACTCTATGAAGTTCCTATCACCAATGACTCACACTTACATCAAAGATCCATCCAAGTGGATGTACATAAGGGACTCAACTACCCAACCAAGTGGGTTTGCAATTTTGACTCAGCTACCCAATCAAGTGGGTTTACAATATTTGACTCAGCTACCCAACCAAGTGGGTTTTCAAATTTGACAAGACCTTACATGACTGAATATTACAATTTTACATCATGGGTCTCATCAAGACCTTTTCATCAAATTACAAATGTGACCATTCAACACCAGAAAGACTTCAAGAAAAAGAACATATTTTAGAACCATCATAATGCCAACAATGCATTATACTTAGTGAAGCTAATGCTCCCCCTGAAACTGTGCATCCAAGCATCCTTTTCATATGACTAAGGCTCCCCCTTAGTTGGTGCATCCTGAACACTTTTACCAACAAATCATCAAGGCATCTTTATCAAAACATTAGAAAAAGAATTATGAGAACTGGAACACCACCAGAGATACCAAACAGTATCAGAGATACCAAACAGCACTGCAGTTGTGCTTAAAAGAGCTGACTCCAAACAGAAAAATGTCAGCAATCAGACATACGCGGTTTTCTGTGCATGAACTCGCGTATATACGCGACTGTGTTTCAGGAAATCCGCGTATCCAATGACATGTTCGAAATTTATGCAGATTTGTGCTTTTGACTGGCAGAGAACACTCCCAGCTTCTGTCTTAGATACTCGAACACTTCCCTGGGCAGAGGTTTGGTAAAGATATCAGCAACTTGTTCTTTGGAGGGAACATACTCCAACTTCACCTTTTGCTCAAGCACTTGTTCACGTAAGAAGTGATACTTGATGGGAATGTGCTTGGTCTTCAAATGCATAACAAGATTCTTTGAAATACTGATGGCACTTGTATTGTCACACTTAATGGGGACAGGAGGTGTACATTTGATTTGAAAATCTTGTAAGGTTTTCATCATCCAAAGGAGTTGAGTGCAACAAGATGCGGCAGCCACATATTCTGCTTCTGCTGTAGATAAGGCAATAGAATTTTGCTTCTTGCTGAACAAAGATACTAACCGGGGTCCCATATAGAATGCACCACCACTAGTGCTTTTCCGATCATCAACACTTCCAGCCCAATCTGCATCAGTGTAAGCATGAAGAGTAATATCAGCATTCTTTGGATACCATAGACCAAGGTCTTGAGTTCCTTGAAGATATTTGAAAATTCTTTTAACAGCCTGAAGGTGAGACTCTTTTGGATTAGCTTGGAATCGTCCAACAATCCCAACTGCATGCATAATGTCTGGTCTAGTCCCGGTGAGATAAAGTAGACTTCCTATCATTGATCTGTATTCTGGTTGATTCACCGTGGGAGAATCATCATGAGAACTGAGATTGCATCCGGTTATCATTGGTGTACTTACAGGTTTGCATTCTTCCATGCCATACTTCTTCAGAATTTGCTTAAGATATTTTTCTTGTGATAGGAATATACCATCTGCCGTTTGATGCACTTGTAAGCCAAGAAAGAATGTTAGTTCCCCAAGTAAGGACATTTCAAATTCTTGCTGCATGACAGAAGCAAATTTTTGACTCATAGATTCTTCGTTACTCCCAAAAATGATATCATCAACATATACAACCACAATCAATAGTTTATCATTTTCAATTTTTGTTTATAAGTTGCTATCAGCAGACCCCTTTGAAAATCCTTGTTGATGAAGATATTTGTCAAGACGATAATACCATGCCCTTGGAGCTTGTTTGAGACCATATAGAGCCTTTTTAAGTCTACAAACAAGATTTTCATCATTTCCCAAAATGAATCCTTCTGGTTTTTCTATATATACTTCTTCTTCTAGATCACCATTAAGAAAAGCAGATTTAACATCCATTTGATAGACTTTGATTTGTTGATAACTTGAAAAAGAAAGAAACATTCTTATGGCTTCAAGTCTAGCTACAGGAGCAAAAGTTTCTTCAAAGTCTATACCTTCTTGTTGAGTATACCCTTTGCAAACCAATCTAGCTTTGTTTCTTACAACATCCCCATTCTCATTTAACTTGTTCTTGAAAATCCATTTAGTTTCAATGACATTTTTATCATGTGGTCTTGGTACCAATTCCCAAGTGTCATTATTTTCAATTTGATCAAGCTCTTCATTCATGGCTTGCTTCCAACATTCATCTTTTCTAGCTTGATTGACATTGTGTGGTTCAATTGTGGATAGAAGTGCCAAATGATTAGAAGATCCCACAAGAGTTCTCCTTGTTCGTACACCTGATTCCTTGTCACCCAAAATTTGAGATTTAGGATGATTCTTTTGAACATATCTGGATGGAGCTTTTTCAGATAGATCATCTTCAGGTTCTTCATTGGATCCACTATCTATATCATTTCTATTTGATGTAGAAGGACATAAGTCACCATCATCTTCTTTTGCTGTTTGTTTTTCTTCTTTAGGAGCTACAGGAGACTCATCAATAACAACATCAATACATTCAACAATCTTTCGAAGCCTTTTATTGTAACATTTGTATGCTTTGCTTGTAGATGAGTAACCAAGAAATATCCCTTCATCCGATCTAGGTTCAAACTTGCCAAGCTTTTCATCATTATTTTTGATAAAGCATTTACTTCCAAAAACTCTAAAATGCTTCACAGAGGGAGAATTACCATACCAGAGTTCATATGGAGTTTTGTCACTATTTACCCGAACATGAGCCTTGTTGAGAATGTTAGCTTCTGTATGTGCTGCTTCACCCCAGAACATGTCAGGAGTTCCAGAATCATCGAGCATAGATCTAGCCATTTATTGAATTGTTCTATTCATTCTTTCTGCTACGCCATTTTGTTGTGGAGTGCCTGCTACAGAGAATTGTCTTTTTATGCCATGTTGTTCACAAAATTCAAAGAATTCATTTGATGTATATTCTCCTCCTCGATCGGATCTAAGACACTTGATTTTTAGATCTAATTCATTTTCAACTAATGCTTTGAAGATCTGAAATTTTTCAAATGCTTCATCTTTGTGTTTAATGAGCCCGATCCAACACATTCTAGAGTAATCATCAATAAATAAGATATAGTATTCTTCCCCACATGGTGAATTTTTCCTCATAGGTCCACATATGTCAGTATGAATGAGTTCAAGAGGCTCACTTGATGATCCTTCTTTGGCATTAAATCGTACTCTGGTCTGCTTACTGAATTGACAAGATTTGCATATGATACTTTCTGGTAGATTAATATTGGGAAGACCACGAACAGCTTGAAGTCTATTTGCTTTGTTGATTTGAGAGAAGCTCAGATGCCCCAGCCTTCTATGCCATAGCCAATTTCTGAAGACTTGCTCAAGTAACATTGATCTATGCCGTTCAGTACATACAGGTTGCTAGGATTTCTTTTTCCTTTTATAATGATTTTACCTGTATCAAGATCATGAACCACACATTCTTTTGAACTAAAGACCACTTCTGTTCCTTGATCACACATTTGACTTACACTTAACAAGTTATGCCTTAATCCATCCACATACATGAAATCATTAGCCTTCACCTTTTCTTTTAGAAATACTGACCCTTTTCCTTTAATTACAGCATGAGTATCATTTCCAAATGTAACTTTCTTTTCCTTTTCTAGAGCATTATATGTAAGGAGTTTGCTTTTGTCACCTGTCATGTGTCTTGAGCACCCACTATCAATGTACCATTGATTTTCTTCGCCTTATGCAAATAATGCTATCCCACAATTTTCAACCTGTATTTCTTTCTTTTTCCATACTTTAGAGCTTGAGGGAACATGTTCTTTTGGCTGGACCTTGCTCCTGCATTCAGATTCTTCATGAACAAAGTTATTGCAATAAGTACATTCAACTTCGTTTTGAAGAGGAGAAAAGTTGTTATAGGTGTTCTTCTTTGGTTCAATATTCATCCTTTTCTTTCTTGCTTCTCTTGTCATGATGGTTTTATATGCAACACATTGAACAGCTTTATGACCAAAATTGTGACATGAGAAACATTTTCCATTAAAGTAGAAATTTCTGCGATCATGAAATCTTCTATTTGAATTTACCTGTTGGTTGTTGCTTCTTTGAGGGATCTCCCTGTTAGTGATCCTTGATTTGAGATGATCATGCTTTACTTGTAAAGATCCTTTGTTCCCTTGCTGAGTGGCTGAATGAAGAGAACCAGTTGTGACTGCTTTCAGATAATTTGGTGCTGAAGTCTGGGAAGATTCCCCAGTATATCCAAGACCTATTTTTATAAGAGGAGACCGTTGTGTCTTGATAATCTCATCTAAGGTTTCTGAACCTTTAGCAAATCTAAGATTGAGAGTCTTCACTTTCTCATTATCTTTCCTTAGACTTACTATTTCACACTCCAATTCCTCAATGCGTTTTTCTTTGGCTTCAAGCTATCTTTCAAGAGTCTCTATGATTATGTTCTTTTCTGCTAGGCTTACTTTGAGTTGATTGTTTTCTTCAATAAAATCATTGTCCTCTAGAGCATCCACGAAAGTATCCTTTTCTTCTCTTTGTTCAAAAGCCATGAGAAGTCTAAAGTCTTCTTCACATTCTTCCTCACTATTAGATGATCCATCATTGTCTTCATTAGTATAATAACTTTTCCTTGTGCTAGATTGATTCTTATTCCTTCTTGCTACTTCTTTTCCTTTAGCTGAGGTTTCTTTATAAGGACACTTTGCAGCATAATGACCAACTCTTCCACAATTGAAACATTTGAAAGGAAGCTTACCTTTGAACTTTCCGGTACCTAGTTGAAGTCTTCTCACAAAATTTGCTTCTTCTTCTTCTTCAGATATATAGATGGATTCTTTGACAACTTCCTTTTCTTTTCCTTTTGCAGACGCCTTAAAAACAACTTCTTTGATTTGAGAAGGACCTCCTTGTCTCATTTCAAAAGCAGTCAGAATACCATGTAATTGAACAATAGTAAGAGTTTGCAAATCTTGCCTTTCTTCAATAGCTGAAACTTTAGAGTCAAATTTTGAAGTCAAGGATCTTAAGACTTTTTCAACCAAAGTAGTATCGGTTATGGTTTCACCCAAATTTCTCATCCGATTTACAATATCATCTAGACGAAGAAAGAAACTGGCAACACTTTCATCACTATGCATCTTCAAATTTTCATATTCGATTCTAAGAGTTTGGAGTTTTGCATTTTTACCTTTGTATCTCCTTCATAGCTCAGAATGATTTTGTCCCATATCTCTTTTGCTGAATGTAGCTGCATCACTTTAGCAAATTCTGATTCAGACATGCTTCCTAATAAGACATTCATTGCTTTGGCATTGATTTCATACTTCTTTCTTTCAGCAGCATCACCGGGTATTGATAACCTTCTTCCACGATTGCCCAAACATCTGCACCAAGACTTTGCAGATATGCTTTTGTTCATACCTTCCAGAATATCAGATTGCTTCCATTGAATAGAGGTGGCTTTATAGACATTACTCCTTCTTGAATTCCCATTGCGACGGATCTCCTTCAAGCGATCAAGCTTCTGCAGAAGGACCTGCTCTGATACCAATTGTTGGGAAAAATACTGAGAGGGGGGGGTGAATCAGTATTTACTGCATATTCAAAACTTTTACTTTTTTCTTGCTTCTAAAACCCATACGCTACTTTCCTGAAACAGACTCGCGTATATACGCGGATACCCTTTATGAAACTCGCGTATACACAGATATCTAATTATGTCATTAGTTCTTCACTTAAATCATTCCATCATTCAATCATCAGATGTTTAATAAACAGTAAACATGTGCAGTAAGAATAGAGTAAACCATCACACAAAGCATCACACATGAACACCAGGATTTTTAGGTGGAAACCCAAGTCGGGAGAAAACCACCGCTGCAGTTGCTCAGCCTTCAATATTTTATTATAGAGAAAACATCTTACAACATATGTGCCGGTGCAGACTCCTACCAGCACGCAGGCACCCACCTGCGCTCGTTTACCAGCCTCTCCTGGAAGGGAGCTCCAACCCCCTGACTCGTTCACCAACCTCTCCTGGAAGGGAGTTACGACCCCCTGATCTCGTTTACCAGCCTCACCTGGAAGGGAGCTACAACCCCCTGACTGAAGGCTACAACCCTCAGCACCTCTATGGACCACGTTTCATCAATTTTCACACTGGATCCAAAGCTTCCTTTAGGACACCACTTGCATGCCACATTTCATCATATTTTCAGACTAGACCCTTTCCATACTTTTAAGCACAGTCAACCATGAAATAGATACACATAACTTACTGACAGATATCAGTAAACCAGCAGAACAGATCAGACATTTCTTACCACAAACTTCAGCAAACCCTAGTTTGCTTACGCGCTTTCCTTTATCTGATGTCGCGTATATACACGCTTCCGTTTACATAAACCCGCGTATACTTCAGTACAAATTATAGAGCTAATTTTATTGCGCATACGCGCTTTCTCTTCAGCGAAGCCGCGTATATACGCGCTTCCTCTGTGGTGAACTAGCGTATAGATCTTCAACTATTATAGAGCAGCATACTTCTTCAGATCAGATATTCAGTTCAGATTTACCCTTTTGCTTCAGACAGATGTTCGCCTCATCTCAGATCTAGGCCTTCCATGAACAGATCTAGCAGATACAAGTACAATACAGATCTAGATCCCCTTCTTCATCACTCCTTCATTGGTGCATCATACATTCAGATCTTTCATTCAACTGTAACCCTTTCATTTAGATATACTCTAGAGAGAAGTATTCATTCAAGCTCAGACATCTTGCACCCACGCTACTTATTTGCACAATGAATTTCTTCTCCTTATATAGGTTTACCCTTTTTCAATACCATGAGCCAAAACCACATTACTTCCGATGGTATTCCTGGACGGGGTCATTTAGACGAATCATTACCCAATACAATGGGTTAATACCATGGTGGTTACCCCTGGTTTTGCACTTTAAGAGCGCTTTTGCCCATACGCGACTTGGCACGTTGATTTCCACGTGCATACGCGACTTCCCCTAGGAAAATCCGCGTATGCCTAGAGACATACTCTTTTCATCAAGATTTAGCACATGCTGAATTCCTTTCTTCATTGCCTTCTGTACACACTGTAGATACACCAGATTTACTTCATCAAGAACGTATTCTATCAAGAACAACTTCATCAAGTAAGTTGCCATCATCTTTATCAAGTGGGTTGCCATTCAAGAATAACACTCAGCATCATATGGCTAGCAAACATCATTTCATATTAGATTTACATCATTTACTAAGTCCATCACGTCAAGAATGACTTCATCAGGTGGATTGCCATCAAGGACAACACATGTCAACAGTCGCATGTCTTTATCTTCATTCAGTGGGTTGCCATCAAGGACAACACTTTGCATCATATTGCCAACAAATTTCATGTCAATTTCTCTGTAATCAATGCTTGTAGAGTCAACTAAGTCAGTTAAGTCTAAACATGAAGTTGGTTTCTAACCTCCCTAGTTTTAGGTATGGTTAGAGATTTTGATGCAAACAGTTCCTGTGATGATGGATTCGACCCCTAATAGTGGGAATGCAGTTTTTCATCTATATGTATCCTAATCTAAGTAAAACCAAAGGTTGGATATTTGAGAGTCAGAGGTTTGGAGTTAGTATACACCATTTTTGTAGTAATATAACATGCAGTTGCAACTATTATCTTGGGATTCCTGTGGTATGCTTATTGACAATGTTTTTCCTCTATTTTATTATCAAATTAAATATTTACTTCTTCTTAATACCATTATCATGCTTTTATATGATCATCTCATTAGTTTTTAAGCATAATTCAAAGTTTTATGCCCTATTTAGATGAGATTTTCATGTTTGTGTTCCATATCTTATGATAAATAAATTCATAGCCTTATGCTCATTTTCATATTTCTTAACCACATGAAAACCCAATTCTATCACCAATTATACCTATATTGCCCCATAGTATCCCTGCAAATGATCATTTGAAACCTTAACCTAGTTCCTAGACCTATGATCCTGATATAGAAAAACCCTAAAATCAAACCCTAGTGAGCTAAATATATAGCCTAAGATCTATTTTTATCTCTAGTCACTTCATTGGATATGAGATTGTAGAGATAGCCCTCTCTAATTTGGTAGGGCTAGCTACAAAATCTAAAGTTGGTCTGAGGTTACCTCCTTCGGTCTCCTTTCTCAGCCTTGGGAAATCGAGGAGCGATAACACTATGCATGATGAGAATTAAAATTAAAACATATTAAAAAAAATGTAAATAAGTATATATAGATAAAGTCCTTGAAATATTTATTCATAATATAAAAGAAACATATATGCTTGAAATTAATTTCATAAATAATTTTCATAATATGTCAAATGTCAATGACTTAAAATTCATTGTGAAGATAATACAATAGAGGTTAGAGATGACCACAAAATAACAATTAACAGAAAATGTAAATGCATTTCAAAAAAAATGGGACATCATTTACCATAACTTCATTACATCACATCCTTAGAGCCTTATAAAAAAAAACTTCTTGATAGGAAGTAATTTTTAAAGAAAGAAAACAAGTTTAACTAATATATTATCAAAACTAAAAAACCCTAGTATTTTATTCTGAATATAACTCAAGTTGAAAGGGATACCAAGGATTTCAAGTCACCCAACCTGGTAACTGACAACCAAGACATCTATAAGTGAAGACGAGACTTTAAAATTTCCTTATCAAGAAATAAACTACCAATTTTTTTTTAATAAATGATAATAACTACAAATAAATGTGAGAAATAAATATTATAATATTTATGTATATATCAACATGTAAATGTTAAAAGGCTTATAGAGAAATTAAGAAAAATCAGAGAAAGACTTGTAAGCAATTTTACTTGAAAAGAACCCAAAATACAAAACTCCTAGACAATTATCTATATCACAAAAATAATTATATGAAGCAATTCTGAACTTGAGCGATGAGGAGTATCAATATCTACCCTAAGGGTTAGGGTTTTATAATATAAAACCCTCAAAAATTGATAATGATAGAATTCAAGATATTAAATGAATGAATGTTGTGGAAAAATGTTGGCCACAAAATAATGATTAATATGAAATAAAGATTATATATATATATATATGAAAACTATCGAATCACTCTAGAAGGAGCTGAGGGTAGAAAAACATGGAGCTTAGAATACTTAGTTGAAAGAGATACAGTTCAACCCTGTAAATAATTACAAAACATGGAGGTTATAAACATGAAAATTTTAACTTGAAATCATGCTAATAGTATAAATGTAATGAATTTTGTCACAAAGGTTACTATTAGAAAATTTAAATGGTGGAAATGTTGTGACATTTCTCGTGATGAATTTTTTTCGAGAACAAGAACGGAAACCCGACAAATTCTCACATGGCCAATGGTTTAGGTTAAAAATTTGGAACTTGTACAAATTTAGAGAAATGCCTTTAATTGCGCTTGTGAAAATAAAAAATAAGGAGAGTGAATACATTTGGAAATAAACCCTGGTAAGGAATATATATAATATTATGCAATATGTAAACGATGGGTATGAGAAACACCTACATCTCACAAAAAATCCTTGGAAACAAAGGAATATAGTTTCGCTTGAAGGGCTCAAAGAAAGAACACTTTTCGAGACAAAGTTTTCACTTTCTATTCACTGATGCAGAGCAATAAGGAGTTATAGAACCTTAGTTGCAAAACATCAAAGTCGTGTTAGAAAAATCTTGAATGAATGAGAAGACAAACGATTTTCGGAGTAGTCATTAACCCAAAGAAAAACCCAATTCACTAATCACTGTCAATCTAAAGAGATCTCATCACAATTGTTGAAAGGGTAGCTCGAATGAACCTTCATATTAGCATCACAGAGAGACATGTATGCATGTCAATACAAACCTTAACTTTTGAATAATTTGGAAGAATAATAAAATTATTTTATACCACATCAAATATGAGACTTAAATGTTTATAACATATATAACATATGTAATGTACTCCCACCCATACTCAACTAGTCAGAGGTAGGGATTACACACATCACATTGTAGTTTTCCAAGCATCCCGACTACATGGCTAAGGTCAAAGGTTGGGGTGAAATACATCACACCGTAGTATGCCAAGTGGATCGACTACCTAACTAAGGTCAAAGGTTGGGATTAAAAACATCACACCATATTATTCCCAACGAACCGACTATACAACTAAGGTTAGGTACAACTTTGATTTCTCTTGGATAGTCCCATAATTGGTTGAAAACTGGGATTTATATCCAATTTTAAGGTCACGACCAAGCCAGACACCAAATTGGTGTATAACACCCCCTTGTTTGTGGGACAAGGAACGCACCTCCGCATAGCAATTTGACTGCTAAGTCTACGAAGGAATACATACTCTACCCCCCTCTGGTTTTTGAATCTGTGACCTCTTAGGCCATTCTTAATGGTAAAGGTATAAGGGTTTGTAATATAAATTTTCAAGGGAACTAACACATAAGTCATAAGGCCACAATGAACTCAAGACCAAAATACTTTTACTCTAGGATATAACTTATACGGGTCATGTCAAGTTGTAAAGAAATAATATGTTATCAAATATGTCATTAAAAGGGTTATAAATGTATAAGAGGTACTAATGTACCAAAGAATTGAGATTATAATTATTTACACATGAAAATAAGAGGGTTAGAGGATTATCTTAATATTATGATCAATCATATACAATGTAAACAAATTAGTAAGTTTATAAGATGTAGCTAGGAAGTCTGGATCGAAACATAAATCAAGAACACAGCTGGAAGAAAATATGGCATTCAAATATCAAGATCCAAGACATGGCTACTTGCAAAAGGACTCCTATAGAACTATTACAAAATGAATAATTAGTCTTAAATTGCAAAGATATAAAGGAGAATACAAGTAGTATCAGAGCTATAAGTTATAGAGTTTGGACTCTTATGGGTTCTAAATTGAAATAATTAATTTCTTTTTGTGATTACCATCTTATAAAACAACTATTAGGAAAAGTTGAAGAATGGTTGAAGAGAATAATGTACAAACTTTCATAGCGTCACCTAGGGGAGGTGAGGAGCCTAATACTTAAATTGGAATGATGGAAGGAGGAACTAGTAATATATAAAATCAAGAATCTAAAAACCTACAAGTAGTTCATAACTTGAAGTCATATTTAAAAAGTATAAAAACTAACAAATAAATTTTTCCAAAGATAAATATGAATAAGAGGAGATTAATGGTTACTTATTGAGAAAGTTGGAAATGAGTAGAAGTAGTGGGAAATTTGGAGAAACTCATAGGAAGAGATATAGAAGTGAATCTACTGATAGAACTGATTCCATAACTTCTAGCGAGAGTAAAACATGTGAGTTTGATGAAGGAGAGGAACATAAACCTGAAAATTGCACTTGTATGTCCAAAAGTAAAAGGATTACATCTCAGTTGCAAGGAGAATTCAAAAATATTAGACCTCCAAAATTTGATTGAGAATATAAAGGAGCAGAAGCTTGGATTCTGAATATGTCAAAGTATTTTGAGGTCTACAACTATCCTAAAAAATTGAAGGCAAGATTGGCTATGTAACATCTAACTGGTAAAGAAACATTATAGTGGGAGGAAAATAAATCTATAAAGAGTACCAAAAGAAAAAACATAACGAGGATTTCTTTTTAAAGTTTGGAACGAAATATCTGACATAAAGGTAATTCAATGAGAAGGTCAGAGAATTTCACGAGCTAAAGTTGAGAAAATCCACCATGGATGAATTTGTAAACAAATTCATGAGTTTGCTGAGATATGTACCATATGTGAAAGAGGAAAAAGAAAAAATGCAAAGATTCATTACTTGCTTACCTTTTTCATATACGAAGCAGACTGAATTCAAAAATATAAAAACCATGGATGAGACCATAAGGAAGGAAAAATTGTGTTTCAACTAGAAAAAACAAAAGGGCGATAACTCTTAAAGTTTGATGGCCAAGAAACATGAAAATTTTAATGCCAAGAAAAAGGGATTTAAGAAACCTACACTTTCTAACACTTTTAGAAGCAATCAAGAGGGAAACTATAGAAAAAAGGTAAATTGACAGGAAAAATTTGGATATAAGAGTGGACAAGAAGGAGGAGCATGAAACGTAAATTTTGTTGAACTAGTCAGACCACCAATTAAATGTTGGGTTTGCAATGAGAGCCATTTGTGGAGAGGTTGTCCACAAAACTCTGTGAACAAAAAAGAAATAGTAAATAATATGCAAGAAGCCTCTACAGTGAATTGTATTGCTTGCAATATCCAAAGGATTAGTGCGGCACTAGATGGGAGACAAGAAATTAACCGGTCCACTATGGTGGAAATTCAAGGTAAAATTCTTGAGAAAAATGTCACAATATTGATTGATCATGGTTTTAATTTAATTTATATTTCCCCTGTTGCAATTAAAAAGTTTGAACTTAAAAATGAAAATCAAAGTAAACCTTAGTTAGTACAATTCACAACAAGAGTTAAAAATAAATTCAGAGAGATAAGTAAATATTGTTTATTAAATTTGAATGGAATGAATACACATTTAAATATGAACATTTTACCTTTAGGGTCATATGACATTCTTGTTGGGACGGATTTGTGTTAACCACACAAAGTGACTTTATTTTTCCTATAATTTTTTTGTGCTTGCATTAACGATTAAGGGGAAGCATGTACATGAGTGGCAAGAGTTATTTCTACAAGGAAAAATTCTCCTTAAAATTAAATAAATGTGCTCATAAAGGTTTCCAAATGTTTGTAATCTAGATTAAGGATATTTCTATTAACAAATAGAAACCATCTCTAGAAGACTACGCTATATTGTAATATAAATATGTCTTCCCTGTAGAAATACCAGGAATTCCTCCAAAGATAAATATATATTTCACAATTGATCTCATTCCTGGAGTAGTTCTAGTATCAAAATCCCCACATAGAATGAATGTTCTTGAGTTAATGGTGTTAAAAATTCAGTTACATGCGCTACTGGATAGGAAGTACATAAGTCCTAGTGTATCACCTTGGGGTGCACCAATTTTATTTGTTAAGAATAATTATGATACTCTTAGGCTCTATATATATTACAAGAAACTCAATAAGATGACCATAAAAAACAAGTACCCTTTACCCTAGATTGATGACTTGTTTGACCAAGTCTGAGCAACTTCAATTTTCTAAAAAAATGATCTAAGATTTGGATATCATCAAATTAAGATCAATGATGAGGATATACATAAAACAAAATTTAGGACAAGATATGGAAATTATGAGTTCATGGTACCTCTATTCAGACTCACTAATGCACCAACCACTTTCATGTGTTTGATGAATAGTGTGCATAATTATTTTCTAAAAAAATTTGGCATTGTTTTCATAGATGACATTTTGGTTTATTCAAAGAGTAAAGAAGAACATAATCATCATTTTCATATTTTTCTTCAAACACTCAGATAAAATGAGTTGTATTCCAAGTTTAGTAAATGCTCATTTTACCAGAAATATATTCAGTGTTTGGGAGATGTAGTATATGAAGAAGATATTATTGTGGATGCAGAAAATATAAGATATATTATTGAACGAACAATACCTAAATATGTATCTGATATCATGTTTTCTATGGGAATTGTAGGTTATTACAAAATATTTATAGAAGGATTTTATAAATTAGCATAACCAATTACTTCTCTACAAAAGAAGGGGACAATGATCCAAATGAAAAGTGGCCTACACCCATGGTATTCATCCACCCATGGTTTATCTACTCATGGCATTGTAAGTGACATCTATCCATGGTATTCATTCACCCATGGTATGTACCCACCCATGGTATTGTACGTGACATCTATCCATGATATTCAGTCACCCATGGTATGTATCCACACATGGTATTCATCCACACATGGTATTCATCCACACATGGAATTTACCCATGGTATTGTAAGTGTTATCTACCCATGGTATCTACCATGGTATTGTAACTCAAAAAAATGCTATAAATAACAAGCCTCACTTTGTAAAAGGACATATTGTCCACCATAATGTAGCTTCTACAGTTATTCTCTGTTTTCATAAAACAAGTTTCTTTGTGGTTTTATTTGCAGTGTGTTCTTTTTTTCTGGAATTATAATTTTGCAGATATTGTTAGATTCATTTCAATTTTTTAGATCTTGGGGGCCTCCTTCCAAGATCCAGATCAGTGGTAAAAGATTCAGGTTACACCTCCATGGGAATGAGGGTTTGAAGCATATTTCAGTTTCAATGTTTTGCAACAATCTTCAGCAAACTCCATGAATTTTTATGGGCGGCGAGTTTTCAAATCATATCTAAACATTTTGTTAAAATATTTACAAAATAAATACTATATCTAGATTCCTTGTGAAAAAATACCCAAATTCAAAAAAAATATCAACTGAATTGGAGTTTGGATGAGGGAGATATCGCTGATTCAAATCAACAAGGTTGCAGAAAATTTTCTGACGACAATTCGTGGAAGATGGATCTCCTGTCATTTTTTTACAGTTTTTAGTGAAAAATTTCAGAGAAACGGTTATAGATCTGAGCTCGCCTTGAAAAATCACCCGATTTCAAAAAACAAATTGGTCGAATCGGAGTCCAGATGAGGGTGTTATCGCTGATTTAAAATCAACTATTTTTTTCAGAAAATTTGTGATGACGGGAGAGTTCTAGCGCGAATCTGAGAGTCTAGGTTCTCCAAATAGCGACTACAAATACATGGAAAGATGAGGAATGATCATTATATTTACAAAAACAGGTTATAATAAATATTTTGAGCTATATTTCCCGAGTTATTCCCATTTTAAATATGGAGCAACATTCGGAGCGGGTTCCCTTTGGAGACATGCCCTCCCACCCCGCTTTAGGCACCTGTTTCATATGCATCAGTTTCATCAAAGCAGCATTCTGCTTGGGTTACTTGGAAATGTGCCCTACCACCCAAAGCTATGTAGGCACTTGTTACTTCATCAACATTCAACATCACAGTTATGGGTCAACGGCACAAAATCCTTCTCATCGAAGTCCATTTGCTAGGCCACACACTGTTAGTATCAAATTTGGTCACAAGCATTACAGGGTATCTCTATCCTCAGATCTTCATTTTTCATGGTTTTGGGTCATCCAAAAACCTGCACTTCATCAAATTCCATTTGTTAGGTCGCACATTGTGAGTATCACAGGTGGTCACAAGCATTACATGGTATTTCTATCCTCGGATCTTCGTTCATCACGGTTATGGGTTAACCACACAAAACCCTTATCTTTAGGGGATATTCATATTCGACAAGGGCTTCTCAGGAGGGAACTTCACGCAATGGAGACCATTTCTTCTTAAGGAAGGAGGAATGATCCAAATGAAAAGTGGCCTACACCCATGGTATTCATCCACTCATGGTATTGTAAGTGACATCTATCCATGATATTCATTCACCCATGGTACGTACCCACCCATGGTATGTATCCACACATGGTATTCATCCACACATGGAATTTACCCATGGTATTGTAAGTGGTATCTACCCATGGTATCCACATATGGTATCTACCCATGGTATTGTAACTCAAAAAAAGGCTATAAATAACAAGCCTCACTTTGTAAAAGGACAGATTGTCCACCACAGTGTAGCTTCTACAGTTATTTTCTGTTTTCATAAAACAAGTTTCTTTGTGGTTTTATTTGTAGTGTGTTCTCTCTTTTTTCTGGCATTCTAATTTTGCAGATATTGTCATATTCATTTCAATTTTTTAGATCTTAGGGGCCTCCCCCCAAGATCCAGATTAGGAAAATTTTGAATAGAGTCAGAAGTGTCAGGATAACTTTGAAAAATTAAAGAAATTATTAATTACCACTCCAATCCTAAAATTAGCTAATCCTAATAAATATTGTTTTATATGCACAAATTCATATAAGGAATATTGGGGGGTGATGCAAGAAGGTCATGCAATTAGCTATGAATATAATAAATTAAAACATCATGAGAACAACTTTGACACACATAAATTAGAACTAGAAACTATCATTCATGCTCTAAAATGTGGAGACATTATCTCATAAGAAGAAAATATCAACTAAAAACATAAAATGTTAGTCTCAAATACATATTTTACTAGCCAAATATTAATGCTAGGAAAGCAAGATGGATGACATTCTTTAGTGAATTTGATTTTGGAATCATACACATTAAAAGAAAAGAAAAGAAAATTGTTGATGCTTTGATTAGAAAAATAATTCATATTTGTATCATTTATGTAACCAGTTGGCAAACAAATCTGATAGAAAAGATTAATTCAGCTGCATATTTTTATCAAAAATACATGAGAATTAAAGAAAAAATTCAAAAATCTAAACTGTTAGGTGAAGAAGTAACTGAAATTAGAGGAAATTTTAGCCTAAACGTGCCCATGATCTTTTCACATAATTTCCATGTAATAATATGTAAACCTATCAAAATATTTTAAATTTAAAAAGAGGTACATGTAAATATTTTGGTTGAAGAAGCAAAACTACCTTTTTAAATTGTATTTTTGGCTTATCTCCTTATAAGTTTACTCAAATTTCAAGTGTAGACACTCGTCAGGTGTGGAATTAAATTTGTAATATTCCTACTTAGCTTCAACTAAGAAGAATATGCATTTTTGTTTTATCTTTCTGTCTCATGAATAAATGAATAAAGGAGGGCATGTAAAACTCCTGAAATAAATGACTAAATCAATGCCTATGTGAACAGAGACATGTCTGGGCCATGTATATAAACTCTTGCAGGTGTGAATGGGTTTGGATCATGAGACTGGGTCAACATTGACCAAATCAACAACGCAGTCTAGGTGAAATGAACCTCATGAATACATAGCGCAGTTTTAGATGGAGGCTCCACATGTGAAAGGAGCTAACTCATTGAGGTGGTTTAGGGTTTGGCAAGGCTTTCATCTTATAAAATAAGGAAGACGACAACAGAAAAAGGGTTGTTGATTTTATTATTTTCTGAAGGTATTGTCTGCTTAGACATCCCTTATTGGGTTTTCCTATTTAGGAATCCCACCTCCTTCCTTGAGCAGCTCTTGGAAGAGTCTTGTTTGCCTAGTCCACTATCCAGCATTTGGCCAAGCCACATCTTGCATCTACAACGTAGTCCTGATTAGGATTGGGTTGTCCATGTGCGCTGCAACAAGTGGAACATTAGATATGTTCAGATCTAGCTTGTACTGGTGCCTCTTCTCAGAGAGTGTGTATTTTAACCTCTTGGAAGAGTGCATTAGTGGGTTGAGCTTCAGATCCACACATTGGCAGTAGGCCAAAGCATTCTCAGGGCCTACAACATAGTCCCTCTTCCATGACTACGTTATTTGCAAGAGCAAAGTTGCAGGGTGACTTGGCATCATTTTGGAGGGGAGATCTCTAGTGATTGGATCCTTCCTTTCACTGTGGTGATCCATGGATTGGCCAACCAATCCATGTTATTTTAGATCTGATATGATGCATATGTTATGATTCAGTATTTTCTGAATACTTCTGCATATCTATGAATTAGATCTCAAATCTACTCACTGTTGTTCATGTTTTGTTGAGATCCTCAAGGGGAGTGTATAAAGGAGCCTATCTTGTATACATATCTGAAATAGATCTATCATTTTGAGTATAGATCTGCTCTAGATCTGAGTTATAATCTACTTCATGCTTCAGCAATGAAAATAATGCTGTCAAGCTTATTCTGCCATTTCATGTTGTTGTAGCAGCTCATTTTGAGGCTTTTGTCTTGTACAATCTTTACCTTTCTGTTATACAATGTATAAGCTACATTGTAGATCTAGTTTGCTGATGTATAGCTATAAGATGATCCTCCATGTTGGTATCACACTTGTAAATTGATAAACTACGTTATTTCTGAAGCAGTCCATTGCATATAGCTACAACCCCTCTCTTTGGGTGTTTTTCAACTAGACTAGGTTGTGGGAGGTCTGTTTAACCCACCTAGTTTGATTTTTTTTTTCTCTCCTTTTGGATTTAGATATTAGATGAGATGATCTAAGGGATCCAGGAGCTACAAACTCATTTCAGTGCACTGAATTCTCATGAGTGCGTTATTTCAGCAAGCTTGTTGTGCAATCCCGATTTTGGGATATTACAGTGGTATCAAAGAAAATTTCTTGGCATAGCCTGTGCATTCTTGTAGCTAATATGCCTTCATAAGAAGGAGAGGCTCTCACTGACAGAGAATATAGGTATCATAGAAGAAGAAAAAAGAAAAATGATTACACCAAAGACAAAGCAAGCAAGGATGAAACCCCTTTGTATGGGAGAATAAAAGAAGTCGGGAGAGTGAGGAATGAAAGACAAGAAAACCTTCTGAAAGGGTTTGCACATGAAGAAAGCCCCACTACTTCATATGATGTGTGTGAGCATTCAGCCACACAATCTGTTCCACAACATGGTAGCATGCCTAATTTCTTATCAAAGGAAGGAGGAAGGGGAGAAACACCAAAGGAGGGATCTCTTGGTGAATATATCCAAGAATATGAATCTCAATCAGAGAGATTCAAAGAGCATCTCAGTTTCCCAGAGTTCTGTCAACTCAAAGAAGAAAGATCCTGCAGCTACAGTAGGAGGGAAGGGTGCATGCAACACACTTTGGGTAGATTCTCTCTACCTACATTTGATGGATCACCTAAAGACTCAACCAAGTGTTGGGTAGAGAAGCTTGAAACATACTTTCAGCTGCATCAAGTATCAGAAGAATAAGCCTTGAGAGTAGCAGCGCGACATCTTCAATGGAAAGCTTATGCTTGGTGGTTGTTTGGGTCCTCTTCCTTGAAAGGGAGGAACATCTCTTCTTATGCAAGATTCACTAGGAGACTAGTGACAAGATTTGATGAGAGACATTTTGAGACTTCTTGGGGGGAGCAGATCAAGCCCAAGAAATATGAATCTCTACATAAGTTGGAGGATTCTATGGATCCAACTCGAGTCCTAAACATTATTGAAGGGGTTGAAGATTTTCTACACTTTTTACCAGAGGCAAAGGCCCCAATTCAGTAATATCTCTTTTCTCAAAGAGAATACTTGAGGATTCATTCCTCACTAAGAGATCAAGAAAAAGGATCTCTTGATGATGAAGCATTCTCCACTGATGAGGAGAAGGGAGAGATAGAGAAAAGAAGGTCCTCCAGTGCTGTGCAAGTAGGAGGAGATCTATTTTCATTTGGAGATGGAGATGAAGCAATGGCTTCCATTAGAGGGGTTCTTTCACCTTTGTAAGGAATTCCAGAGATTCTTCCATATGGAGGACATGAGCAACATGTGTCTTTGCTAAAAGACAATGAGATAGAACAAAGGAGGCGTCACACAACTGATCCACTATCAGAAGATGGGGCAAGGGCTCCAATCAGATGTACTCTTACATCATTAAGAGGGGTCTCCAAGTTTCATGGTACTTCCACACAACAATCATAGATGGATTTGCACAGTGGGAATAGTCATGATATGTTACCATCTGTTTTTCACATGGTAATGAGCCATGAGACATCATTATCCTGTGGTATACCATCTAGGAGACCACCTGAGTCATATTTTATGAAAGATGTTTCATACATTGATTCTCCTTTCATAGATCCAAGGGAGGAGGGAGCACTAGAAGACCATGCTATAGTGCTGAGAGGGTGGGGGAGGTACAGAGAAAGGGAAATAATTTTTCCTTTGACATCATTATCCATTCTCACCTCTCAAATTGCATTGAGAAGATATGATGCAAAAAGATTGAATGACACCATCATGAAGCATGGGAGGCAAGACTTGGATCAGAAGACATACTTGCTTGAAGGAAACTCTTCCATACATGAAGAGAGATGGTGGTCTCACATGCATGCATTGGCAAAGATAGAGAGGTCTTGGAAAAATGATAGCCTCCCATGGGAGACTAACTTCCAAGAGCTTCCCTCTTCTCTTGAGCATGTGCATAAGCAAGGAGGGCAGCAAGGGAGGACTGGCAACCTTCCACCTTGTACCTTTGGCATGGGAAATGTCAAGAAGGAGAACATCAACATGAAAAATACTTCAGATGACACACTATCAACGTTGTCATTGTTCGGCACATTAGATCCCTATTGGAAATCCCAACTGCTGGTGGAATATTCCAAGGATCTTCATACTTGCATGATTATTGATGACTGGTTGCATGAAGGGAGCTATTCAATCCTTGATGGAGTCATCTATAATCATGGTAGAATCTTCTTGTCTAGAGCCTCCAATATTAAGGGGAAGCTTCTATAGAGGGCTTATGAAGAGCTCCATCTTAGCCACACTTATTCTATGAAGCTCAACAATATCATATTGAGGAGCTATTGCTGGGAGGGCTTTGAAATGGAACTATATCAGAATTGTCAGAGATGCATGGATTATGTGGAGTTGGAGAAGCAATATGGCTCTAAGGGAGAGTTAAATCAACCCTCTAACTTCCCTTGAAGGAGAGGGTAGATCTATGAACCACTCCATTGATAAGAGGAGAATTGTTGGTGAAGAGCATGCTCTTAGTACAAGTATTTTATATTCTGACTTCATGCATTCTTACACCATGTTTTTGCAAGCCATGACTTCAAGGAGGAGTATTATATATTTTCAACCTCATGGAAAATATGGGTTCACAACAATTTCTACACTTGGCCACTCCCTTGGTGGACAAAGGGAGATCTTGTTTCATGATGGGTGCTTTTCTAAGGCACCAAACATATCTCACACATTCAGCTATAGTGAGATGGCATGGGCTGCAAGTAAGTGGTGGGAAAACCACTTACCACATCTTGGTTTGATGTAGGTAGGGAATGCATTACGCTGGTTTCACATGTGGGAATATGACCCACCCACATATGTGCACCTTTCTGTTTGGTTGTACATTATTTTGCTCCCATATATTGATGACATACTTGTACCTTTTATGGGAATCCATGGAGGGAGGATGGGAGGTATGCATGTGCGTAATGGGCTGAAAATTTTCCATGTGTTTTATGTTATATATTTTAGAGGGAACATTAGGAAAACCATGATTGTTTCACATGAGAAATTTTTTCCTTGGGGGATGGATTTTGCACATCTCTTATTGACTTTGGAGGGACAATTCATGTTTGGATTGGTGAGCATCTAGCTTATGATGAGAGCTTGATCTTTGATAATGTCACCAATGGAGGAGAAAATTTGCAACACTCACCCTATCAGTTTCTTGAGGACAAGAAAATTTTTGGAGGGGAGGACTGTAATATTCCTACTTAGCTTCAGCTAAGAAGAATATGCATTTTTGTTTTATCTTTCTGTCTCATGAATAAATGAATAAAGGAGGGCATGTAAAACTCCTGAAATCAATGAATAAATCAATGTATATGTGAACAGATACATATATGGGCCATGTAAATAAACTCTTGCAGGTGTGAATGGGTTTGGATCATGAGACTGGGTCAACATTGACCAAATCGACAACGCAGTCTAGGTGCAATGAACCTCATGAATACAAAGCGCAGTTTTAGATGGAGGCTCCACATGTGAAAGGAGATAACTAATTGAGGTGGTTTAGGGTTTGGAAAGGCTTTCATCTTATAAAATAAGGAGGAGGACAACAGGAAAAGGGTTGTTTATGTTATTATTTTTTGAAGGTATTGTTTGCTTAGACATCCCTTATTGGGTTTTCCTGTTTAGGAATCCCACCTCCTTCCTTGGGCAGCTCTTGGAGGATTCTTGTTTTCCTAGTCCACTATCTAGCATTTGGCCAAGCCACATCTTGCATCTCAACGTAGTCCTTCTTAGGATTGGGTTGTCCATGTGAGCTGCAGCAAGTAGAACACTAGATCTGTCAGATCTAGCTTGTACTAGTGCCTCTTTTCATTGAGTGTGTCTTTTAACCTCCTGGAAGAGTGCATTAGTGGGTTGAACTTTAGATCCACACATTGGAAGCAGGCCAAAGCATTCTCAGGGCCTACAATGCAGTCCCTCTTCCATGACTGTGTTATTTTCAAGAGCAGAGTTGCAAGGTGGCTTGGCATCATTTTGGAGGAGAGATCTCTAGTGATTGGATCCTTCCTTTCACTGTGGTGATCCGTGGATTGGCCAACCAATCCATGTTAGTTAAGATATGATCTTCTGCATATGTTATGATTCAGAATTTTCTGAATACTTCTATAGATCTGTGCCTTAGATCTCAGATCTACTCACTGTTGTTCATGTTTTGCTAAGATCCCCAAGGGGAGTGTATAAAGGAGCCTATCTTGTATATAGATCTGAAATAGATCTATCATTTTGAGTACATATCTACTCTAGATCTGAGTTGTAATCTACTGCATGCTTCAGCAATGAAAATAACGCTATCAATCTTATTCTGCCATTTCATGTTGTTGTAGCAACTCATTTTGAGGCTTTTGTCTTATACAATCTTTCCCTTTCTGTTATACACTGTATAAGCTGCATTGTAGATATAATTTTCTGATGTATAGTTGGAAGATGATCCTCCAAGTTGGTATCACACTTGTAAATTGATAGACTGCGTTATTTCTGAAGCAGTCCATTGCATATAGCTGCAGCCCCTCTCTTTGGGTGTTTTTCATCTAGACTAGGTTGTGGGAGGTTTGTTTAACCCACCTAGTTTGATTTTTTTTTTCTCTCCTTCTGAATTTAGATCTTAGATGAGCTGATCTAAGGGATCCAGGAGCTACAAACTCATTTCAGTGCACTAAATTCTCATGAGTGCGTTATTTCAGCAGGCTTGTTGTGCAATCCTGATTTTGGAATATTAAAAAATTCCACATCCAACATGTACTCATTATACATACTTTTGAGAGGGACCACATTGATGAAATTGAATATATATTAAAAACAAGTGTTGAACACAATTTTTTTAATGTATCTTCAATTTCTACCAATGTTGGTATTCTCAAAAGTATGCATAATGGGTACTCATTGGATCCGAAATTTAATTATGCATCCGATGAGTGTCTACACTTGAAATTTGAGTAAACCTATAAGGAGATAAGGAAAAAATACAATTAGAAATGTACTTTTTTCTTTTCCCTCTAAAATCTAGGGTGAAAATGTGAAGTTGGGTTACACTTTTTGCCCTTTTTTGAGAAAAAACTTTCATTTTTTTTTGGTTCTTCAACTTTCTACAAGCTAAAAAAAAAATTCTGTTTAGAATTTTATTTTGCGATAAAAAAAAAAGTTGTCAGAAATTTTGTTAGCTTTCTATTACTTATTTTTTGGAATTTTTTAATACACATTTGATATGTCAACTAAGCGTTTCTTTGAGTGTGTGTTTTTTATCAATCAATGGATTCATAAGAAGTCATGTTAATACGCAATGTTGTATTCTTTGAAAATTTGTGTTTTTGAGAAACAAAATGTGTTACAACAATCTAGATAGAGTCTACTTCGGTTTCGTCATATTTACAAAGCCAATGGATGCATATCATAATTACTAGAATTTTTTGAACTGGTCCAATATGAAAAACTGCATATTTTGAATATGTTTCGCGACGTAAGAAATTTCTTAACATATAAGTTATAAAATAAAAATCTAAAAGCTACTCAGTAGAGATGATGAAAGAACAATTCGCTTGTTTTGCCAACTACAAGGCATGTGATGCGAAGAAGAATAGCACGAAATCTGTATGAAGAACATGAAAAACATTTCTTAGAAACCACTCAGATAGAGTTGTTCAACAAGTTCAAAGAAGAGAATCGTGAAATTCATGTTTCAATCAGTGCTTTTTTTCAACAAAAACCATGGTATGTAAAACCTATCACCATATGAGACACTTGTTGTTGCCATTATTATGTGGAATTTGAGTTATATTATGACACATTCCTTGATTTTGGTAGAAGATTTTTAAAGGATTCACCTTGTCCTTCCACTCTCTGTGATTTCATATCTCAAATTCTATGTGAAAGAGAAAGTGATGAACTATTTTACAAAAAGAAATGTTTTGGTGGTAAAAAATGCAATGATTGTGGAAATTTGACTAAATTTCAAAACAAATATCATACTGATATAAATGATCAATCATTGTCTAACATGAAAGTGAAATGGAAGAGATATGAATATATCCATACATCGATTTAAGGTGCAAATAGTGTTAAAAGAATCGAATTACGAGAAGAAGAAATTTTTGTGATAGACTTTTTGAGAAAGTTTGAGGTAGAAATTTACAAATACACCAAGCATTCCCATTGAGCTCGATGGAAAGACTTGCAATTCAAAAAATACCGTGAAGTTTTTCCACCATGGACCATTTTGTCAGTAATTTATTTTGTAGAAAACTACACATTTTTTCCACAAAAATAAATTCAGAGTGAATACTATCATTCTAACCAAGTCTCCATGCTCATCCATATTCTATATAGACATGCTGAAAAAAACGTCGATCATATAGAAAGCACCAGTGAAAATCGACATATTATTAAAGAATATCACTTTTATATCAGTAACGATCGTACACATGATACATATTTTGTACAACATTGTTTTGGAAAAAATTATGATTCCTTGAAAAATCATGGAATAACATTCAATGAACACTGGATATGGTCAGATAGATGCGCAGGACAATTCAAATCTGCATGATAATTCTTTTGGTTGTGTTGTCTTCATAAGAAAACCTGCATTAAACATTGTTGGAATTTATTTGAGACTGACCATGGAAAATGAGAACATGATGGTGTAGGGGCATGCATAAAACGAGCACTTCGAAGATATCAAATGAACCCCTCTGCAAGACGACTTGTGGACGCGAAAGAAGTTGTTCAACGGTGCATCGCTGCTCTAAGCCATGAGACTAACCGATCAAGGGAAGTGTGAAGGTACATTCAATTTAATTTTTATTGGATATCTAATTTTAAATAGCGTACATTTATCACAATGATTATCTTTGATTGTATTTTGATATCATATTTACATTATTCTTTAAATTTTCCATATAAAGGTTTTTTGGCATATTGGGATCGAAGACATAGATAGATCAATTGGAAATGACGTTGAAACAATAAAAGGGACTCGAAAATTGCATTCAATTAAAACAAAGTCCTCCAAAAATGTGTTTTCATTGGATAAAAGAAAATATTCTTGTTTTTGTCATGTTTGCATAGACAACACAAAATCCAATGACGTTTGTGAAAACAAAATGTATGTAAAATATTGGAAACATATAGAGCTAAATACAAAGGGCAAAATGCCCATTGCAATGTTTGAAGAAATGCAATCAGAGGAGACTACAATATCATCCGATGGTGATCGAGTTTCTAATCTTGTTAGAGAAGGTAACATTTGAATTACTTTCTAATGATAAAGATCTAGAAATAAATTTGAATATGTATAATTTTGTTAAGTTTGTTTTATTGTGCAGGAGATGTTTTTGCTGTAATTGCACCAACTGAAAACGATGAAAATGTGAAGTATTATTTGATGCGTTGAACTGAATGAAAAATGAAATTATTAGAAGACTATAATGATCACGGATTTCCATATGAAAGAGGATCTATTATACTAAAAGGTTATTTTTTTAGACAAACTAATAAAAGTGGGGATTTTGTTTACTTTGAAGACTATGAACCTGATTTCATAAGTTGTCAATATAGTCACTTGGTGTGTGCAACACGCATAAAGTTGATCGAGGTTCAATCAAAGAAAAAAATGAAAATTAAGAAATGGAAAATGTCAAAATCCGATTATGAACTGCCCAACAATTTATTCTCTTTATTGGAATTTTTTTGATTGAACTGCCCAACAATTTATTCTCTTTGGATTATATGTTCTAGAACTTCTAGTACTCAATTAAAAATTGAGCTGCCTTGTTATGTTATCTGTGCAAGTGTTTTCACATGTACAAATTGTTTTTGTACATGCACACTCTAGTATCAACTGAAAGTGGCTTTTCTATACATGCATTGATGAAAAATGTTGCATGTATTGGATATATATATATATATATATATATATATATATGTTCTAGAATGAAATTAACTTTTCAAGTAGCTTTACTATGTGCATTGATGAAAAATGTTTCATGTACTCAATATATATGTTCTAGAATGCAATTAACTGAAAGTAGTTTTTCTATGTGCGTTGATGAAAAATGTTGCATGTACTGGATATATACATGAACTTAATTCACGCCTAGTTTTTCTTGTGGTTTTTTTTGGTAAAAATTATCCACAATGTAAATAAATCATCCGCAGTATAATTTTGTACGAAGATTCCTTTCATACAGGAGACTCAGAGCACTTCTCCGACTTTTGGTGGGATTTGACCCACATCTCTATTCCTGATTGAAAATCTAGTACAAAATTTGTTTGTCCAATGGTCAAATATGTTCTATGTGCATTGATGAAAAATGTTGTGCACGTATTGGATATATATATATATATATATGTGTGTGTGTGTGTGTGTGTTCTAGAATGAAATTAATTGTTCAAGTAGTTTTCCCATGTGCATTGATGAAAAATGTTTCACGTACTGAATATATATGTTCTAGAATGCAATTAAAACTGAATGTCATCAATTTACCTATTTATAAATCAACAAGGCTACCTAGTTGAGTGCATTAATGACATTGACCCCAATTCAAAAAACATATATCTACTTATATTTCCAATCAAAATTAAAGGGATTTATATGGGAAAGAGGCAGAACATATAGCCTATGAAATACTTTAGTTCATAGGTCAATGAAGGTATCATCATGTGGGAAAATGTTTCAAGAACACTTGATCGTACTTAAAAGTAATATTAAGAATTTTTTTGATCTTTACATACTACATAATATTGTTTGAGTGATTTTTTTTTTAAAACTTACCAAATGTACTTCAACCATCCAAAACTTGAATTTTAAAAACTTTTTGATTATATCAAAACAAATTACTTCACATGTCATGCCAATTGTAGTTCAACTATCCAATAAAAACATTAAACATTAAACATTATATCACATGCCAAATGTAGATTGAAATGGTATCCAAAACTTAGTTTTAAAAACTTTTTGATTATATCACAACATTAATTCACATTCCTAATGTACTTCAACCATCCAAAACTTGTGTTTTAAAAACTTTTTGGTTATATCACAACATTACTTCACATGCCATGCCAATTGTAGTTCAACTATCCAATAAAAACATTTAACATTATATCACATGCCAAATGTAGATTGAAACCATCCAAAAATTAAGTTTTAAAAACTTTGTGATTATATATCGTGCAACATTACTTCAAATTCCATGCCAATTATAGTTCAACTATCCAATAAAAACATTTAACATTATATCACATGCCAAATGTAGATTGAAACCATCCAAAACCTAACCTTTAATTTAACAAAAAATTATAGATCACAACATTAATTCACATGCCAAATGTACTTCAACCATCCAAAACTTGAGTTTTAAATTTTTTTTTATTATATCACAACATTACTTCACATGCCATGCCAATTGTAGTTCAACTATCCAATAAAAACATTAAACATTTAACATTATATGACATGCCAAATGTAGATTGAAACCATCCAAAACTTGAGTTTTAAAAACTTTTTGATTATATCACAACATTACTTCATATGCCATGCCAATTATAGTTCAACTATCAAATAAAAACATTTAACATTATATCACATGCCAAATGTAGATTGAAACCATCCAAAACTTAACTTTTAATTAAAAAAAAAAAATATAGATCACAACATTACTTCACATGCCAAATGTACTTCAAGCATCCAAAACTTAAGTTTTAAAAACAAAACAAATTATAACACATCATTACATAACATGCCAAATGTAGTTCAGAAGAAAAACATTACTTTATAGATGACAACATTACTAGTAGTTCAACTATCCAAAACTTAAAATTTTTAAAAACCAAACAAATTATATAACAACATTACTTCACATTCACATGCCAAAAGTACTAAAACCATCCAAAACTTAACTTTTTGGAACAAAACAAATTATATTAACACTATAATAAAATATGTCCAAAAATTGTAGATCTCACAAGTATCAAGTATCAAGTTATATATATATGACTGTGCATCTAGATAATATATAAAAAAGTAAATTTAAGACTAGAAATCTTGAAATCAAATCTACAAATCATGTCCATCAAATACAGATGGATGTAGTGTCTTTCCTATCAGAGTCTCAATCTGCGTGCTATCTTGTGAAGCATGGGGAACCTGTACACAATGCACATACAAACATTAAAATTTGATGTTTTAAAAATGAGTGAGAATATATAGAACTTCATGTAAAAAACAAATATAAAAAAAAATCATGCAATACCTCATGAGTTTCCCTCTCCATTTGTTTGCCTGCTACAAGTTCCCCCATGGGAACATCTCCAACAGTAAACTGTAAAATATACATCAACATATACAAACTTAAATATATATCAACATATATATATATATATATATATATATATATATATATATACATCAACAGTAAACTTCAAATTAAAATGCACATGTGTATATATAAACTTATTTTCAATAATATTAAAAAAAAAGTTAGACAAATTGTTCAAATGGTTGAAATGGTGTGGATGTTCCTATCTCCATCGCTAGAGTCCGTGGATTAAAGAAATCTTCTATAGAAACCTAAAATTCAAAATTTTAAAAGTATAAAATAACTCAAGATCAAGATCTCAATTTATAATAAAACTTAAATAAACTTCAATTTATAAATTATAACTTTTAAAAAAACATATATATATTTAAAAGTGAAAAGTTGAATACTTTTGCAGGTGAATTTGGGACATCTCCTAAGAGAGGCTCCAAAAGAAAATCTCCAAAAACCTAAAATTCAAAAAATTTAAAATAACTCAAGATATAGATATATATATCTCAATTTTTAATGGAACTTTTTGAGGTGGAATATATATATAACTTAAACATAAATTTTAAAAGTGAAAAATTTTCCATACTTCTTGTGGATGTGGCACATCTCCTAAGGAAGTAGAAGTTACATCTCCCAAGGAAGAAGAAGGTACCACCATCCCAAAAACATCGGACGGAATCAGAATTTGTTAAAACATTTTATTATTATATATGTACATGTACATGTGCGCACAATTGTTTATTTTAAAAATATCATTTAAAAAACACTAACATTTGTCAACATATCTTGATGGTGAGACCAATCTTCATTTTTTGAACCAGAAGCCCCAAACGTGATATTAACATTTTCGTCATTCATCATGCGTGACAACTGCAAATGGTGTTTTAACATATAATGATACATTTTTGTTAGATTAATGTACATACAAATAAATGTATACGTGTACATACACATGTATTTATTACAAATTGTACACATGTATGTGTTAAAATAATTGAACCCTAAGGTCATTAATATACCATTCCCGTGCCCTCTTCATCATGAAGAATTAGGTCTTGCCAACCATTGCGACAATTCTTTGCATATATTCAGAGATCTTCAACATTCATGTTGTCAATCTCTTCATTTGTACAATACACAAAATTGGCACGTGCATTCTCACGTGTTCTTTGTCGATTTAGACAAACATCGACTCCACCTAATCTATTGTGAGCATTGTCGATGATGACATCCCTTGCTTCTCGACTTATTTGAGAAGTCGCATCCATCTCTGACCGTAGAGTTTCAACCCGAAAAGGTCGACTCACCAATGGCGGCTTAGGGCGAGGCAACTCCACATCTCGCCTAGCGCCCCTACAGTCACACAATTGACCTTTCCCTGGACCAAAAAATTATGACAGAAGGTCATTGTAAGTGGGTTTCATTTTCAAAAAAAATTCTGCGTAAAACAATTTTGCAAAATAAACAGGAACCTCGTCGTTCCATGGGAGCCTTCCATAGGCCGCAAGGTGCCTATCATACAAATAATGAGCTATATCGGGGTGCTTGAAATATTGCACCTTCATCATCTTTATTTTTGGCCCTTCCTTGAAATTAAACATTGACTTCGCCATGTCTTTTGTAACTCTTTGTTTTACATCCTCCCATTTATCGAGACCCATTACTATTTCCTTTCTCTTTCTCATGACTTCTACAAATGTATCAGTCATTGGCCCAATATTTTTGTACACATTTACTATTTCGCCCAATGAATGTGTAACTATTTAGAGGCTTTGTCGACTCTCAATAGGTAGAGTCAAAGCCATGAGATCTCTCTGCAATTTTGCATGAAGTTGTTGACACCTTTCTAAGGTGCATTGCGCCATGTTTCTTTCACATGGTATATAAGAAATGTCGGCTGAAGAAGTTGTGGTGAGTAGACAACCTTCTTCTTGAATGTAACGTTCTACTCTATGTCTATTTTGACCAATATTTGGAACATTTTCAGCCTCTGCATCAATATATATAAAATATTGTATATTAGAAAAAACACATGTAAACAAATTTGTACAAATTCAATGAAAAAAATATTGAAATTGATGGCAACCTCGACGTGGTTGGCTAGCATCTTCTCCACCCTGAAACTGTTGAGAACCAGAACGACCCTGCTGAGAACTAGCACCACTAGTCGTTGATTGGCCTCCGGGAGAATAAATATCGCCACCTTCACTCAACCTTCTACCACTTATTGATGGCCCTCTAAGGGGATTTGAACCACCACCAACCTCTCGAGAGAAGAGAGAAGCTTCATAAACAAATACGAATTTATAATCAATTGAAAAATACATGCATACATATAAATACATGTGTACATATTCATTGATTAAATTGTGTTAAAACCATACCACAACTAGGTGAAACATGGGCATCCATGGATGGAGTAGAGACCCTTCTCTTCTTATTAGCTCCTAAAAATAAAAAATGAAACTTATTAACAACTAATTTAACTCATAAAGTTGATAAAAAATCAATTCCATATGTACACACATGTATGGAGATTTAAGATTATATTTAAATTTACCATGAACAGCTCTTGATCCCTGATCCCCCCCTCTCGTAGAGATATGGGATTCTGTTGATCTTCTTCGTTCATCCTACATGATATATATATCTACGGTGTAAATTTACAATTATTTTTTTAAATAACTAATTTAAATTAAATTTAAAATAAATTTCAGGAAATTAATGTAATTTAATGTAAACAAATTACGTAAAACAAAACTTTCAAAGCACTAATTGATGTGTGAAACTCAATTTAAGCAAAAAAAAGTTATAAAAATGATAAGTTCACCAAATTTTGTTTTACATGGTGGGAGCACACTTGGTATAAAATTGAAAAAACACATTCTCATTAAAAAAGAAGTGAAACTCCGTTTAAACAAAAATTTGTTGAAGTCCCCGCATTTTAATTTCATAAAAATGTGAAGTTCACCACTTGTTGCAAATGTGAAGTTAACCAAGTTGCGCTTTACATGGTGTGATGGGAGCACACTTGGTATATAATTGAAAAAAGCACATGATCATTAAAAAAACGCATTTATAAGTACACAACACACACATATCCAAGATATATTACAATGTCGATCAATAAATTTTGAAGGAGAGCGTCTCAACACTAATTCATCTTTGAGAGATGAATCTTGAATTTTTTAAGAAGAGCGTCTCAAAACTAATTCATCTTTGAGAGATGAATCTTGAATTTTTGAAGAAGAGTGTCTCAAAACTAATTCATCTTTGAGAGATGAATCTTGCATTGGCATTGCCCCGTATAACTATAATTCATTTATTAATTAATCTTTGATAGATGAATCCTGAATTTGCATTTCCCCATGCAATAAATCAGCATACATCTTATTCACATTTGTACAATGCCTTATACTAAAAAATTGAAATTGGCTAACATTATTGTTTGCTATTCCATGTAGTTCTTTTAGCCTCTCCTTCTTAACTTAGTACATGCCATTCATCTAGTTGCACACAAGTTCAGAATTGGTGAAAACTACAATTCCATTTGATCCATACTCCATCGCTGTTCCGAAGCTTTCTATCAATCCAATAAAATATGCCTCATTGTTTGTTGTTCTTCCCGGTATATTCATTTTCCTTTGGACGACTTTGCTAGTCGCAATATTGGAAAGCACATATGTAATCACTGCTTTCCCTGGATTGGGATAGCAAGAAATTTCTATGCATAATTTCCATTTTTCAACCATATTTAATGGTTTTCTTATCCCTTAAAAAAAACAAATTCAATAAAAATATATATATTAAATTGACATTATTGCAAATGCATGGGAGAAATGAAAAACTTATATTTAGATATATTCCAGAGATTGAATGTAGGGGCATTTACTAGATATGTCACCTTTCATAAAAAATAAGATCCAGAGGCTACCTGGCCCTTTACAGACTCTACCTATAGAACTACCATGGATATGAAAATGAAAAACTTCTAATTAGATCTATTCTAGAGATTTAATGTAGGGGAATTTACTCTTAGGTTAAAACCTATGTTTTTTATCAAATCACTTTTGGTTTCAATGGGAAAATTTTATGGCTAATTTGTGTTTTACATGTTTAATATAAAAGATTTTTTCTCCCTCATTGTTTGAGACCATGGATATGAAAATGAAAAACTATATACTTGGTTAAAACCTATGTTTTGTATCAAATTACTTTTTGTTTCTAAATACTATATACATGTTGACTATGGGGGCATTTACTGTAGGGGAATTTACTATAGGGGCATTTAGATCTATTGTAGAGATTGAATGTAGGGGCATTTACTAGATATGCCACCTTTCATAAAAGATGAGACCCAGAGGCTACCTGGCCCTTTACAGAATCTGCCTATAGAACTACCATGGATATGAAAATGAAAAACTTCTAATTAGATCTATTCTAGAGATTGAATGTAGAGGAATTTACTCTTAGATTAAAGCCTATGTTTTGTATCAAATCACTTTTGGTTTCAATGGGAAACTTTTATGGCTAATTTGTGTTTTACATGTTGAATATAAAAGGTTTTTTTCTCTCTCATTATTTGAGACCATGGATATGAAAATGAAAAAAAATATACTTGGTTAAAACCTATGTTTTGTATCAAGTTAATTTTTGTTTCTAAATGCTATATACATGTTGACTGCAGGGGCATTTACTATAGGGGCATTTAGATCTATTCCAGAGATTGACTGTAGGGTCATTTACTAGATATGTCACCTTTCATAAAAGATGAGATTCAGAGGCTACCTAACCCTTTACAAACTCTGCCTATAAAACTACCATGGATATGAAAATGAAAAACTTCTAATTAGATCTATTCTAGATATTGAATGTAGGGGCATTTACTAGATTAGGTTAAAACCTATGTTTTCTATCAAATCACTTTTGGTTTCAATGGAAAAATTTTATGGCTAATTTGTGCTTTACATGTTGAATATAAAAGGTTTTTTCTCTCTCATTGTTTGAGACCATGGATATGAAAATGAAAAACTATTAACTTGGTTAAAACCTATGTTTTGTATCAAATTACTTTTTTTTTCTAAATACTATATACATGTTGACTGTAGGGGCATTTAGATCTATTGCAGAGATTGGCTGTAGGGGAATTTACTAGATATGTCACCTTTCATAAAAGATGAGATCCAGAGGCTACCTGGCCCTTTACAGACTCTGCCTATAGAAATACCATGGATATGAAAATGAAAAAATTCTAATTATATCTATTCTAGAAATTGAATGTAGGGGAATTTACTAGATTAGGTTAAAACCTATGTTTTGTATCAAATCACTTTTGGTTTCAATGGGAAAATTTTATGGCTAATTTGTGTTTTACATGTTGAATATAAAAGTTTTTTTCTCTCTCATTTTTTGAGACCATGGATATGAAAATGAAAAACTATATAATTGGTTAAAACCTATGTTTTGTATCAAATTAATTTTTGTTTTTAAATACTGTATACATGTTGAATATAAAAGGTTTTTTTCTCTCTCATTGTTTGAGACCATGGATATGAAAATGAAAAACTTCTATTTAGATCTATTCTAGAGATATGGATAATTTGTGTTTTACATATATTGAATATAAAAGGTTTTTTTTTCTCATTGTTTGAGACCATGGATATGAAAATGAAAAAATTCTATATTTAAAACTATTTGAGAGATTGATTGACTTGTAGGGGAATTTACTCTTAGATTAAAACCTATGTTTTATATCAAATCACTTATGGTTTCAATGGGAAAATTTTATGGATAATTTGTGTTTTACATGTTGAATATAAAAGGTTTTTTTTCTCTTTCATTGTTTGAGACCATGGATATGAAAATGAAAAACTTCTATTTAGATATATTCTAGAGATATGGCTAATTTGTGTTTTACATACATTGAATATAAAAGGTTTTTTCTCTCATTGTTTGAGACCATGGATATGAAAATGAAAAAATTCTATTTAAAACTATTCCAGAGATTGAATGTAGGGGAATTTACTAAGGTTAAAACCTATGTTTTGTATCAAATAACTTATGGTTTCAATGGGAAAATTATATGGCTAATTTGTGATTTACATGTTGAATATAAAAAATTTTTTCTCTCTCTCATTGTTTGATACCATGGATATGAAAATGAAAAACTTATATTTAGATCTATTTTAGAGATATAGCTAATTTTTGTTTTACTTACATTGAATATAAAATTTTTTTCTCTCATTGATTGAGACCATGGATATGAAAATGAAAAAATTCTATTTAAAACTATTCCAGAGATTGACTGTAGGGGCATTTATTCGTAGGTTAAAACCTATGTTTTGTATCAAATCACTTATGGTTTCAATGGGAAACTTTTATGGCTAATTTGTGTTTTAAATGTTGAATATAAAATGTTTTTTTCTCTCTCTCATTGTTTGAGACCATGGATATGAAAATGAAAAACTTCTATATATTTAAAACTATTCTAGAGATTGATTGACTGTAGGGGCATTTACTCTTTGGTTAAAACCTATGTTTTGTATCAAATCACTTATGGTTTCAATGAGAAACTTTAATGGATAATTTGTGTTTTACATGTTGAATATAAAAGGTTTTTTTTATTCTAGAGATGTGGCTAATTTGTATTTTACACACATCGAATATAAAAGGTTTTTTCTCTCTCTCATTGTTTGAGACCATGGATATGAAAATGAAAAACTTCTATTTAAAACTATTCCAGAGATTGATTGACTGTAGGGGAATTTACTCTTAGGTTAAAACCTATGTTTTGTATCAAATCAATTTTGGTTTCAATGGGAAAATTTAATGGCTTATTTGTGTTTTACATGTTGAATATAAAAGGTTTTTTTCTCTCTCATTGTTTGAGACCATGGATATGAAAATGAAAAAATTCTATTTAGATCTATTCTAGAGATGTGGCTAATTTGTGTTTTACATACATCGAATATAAAAGGTTTTTTCTCTCATTGTTTGAGACCATGGATATGAAAATGAAAAACTTCTATTTAAAACTATTCCAGAGATTGACTGTAGGGGCATTTACTAAGGTTAAAACCTATGTTTTATATCAAATCACTTTTGGTTTCAATGGGAAACCTGTATGGCTAATTTGTGTTTTACATATTCAATATAAAAGGTTTTTTCTCTCTCTCATTGTTTGAGACCATGGATATGAAAATGAAAAACTTCTATATATTTAAAACTAATCTAGAGATTGATTGACTATAGGGGCATTTACTCTTAGGTTAAAACCTATGTTTTGTATCAAATCACTTTTGGTTTCAATGGGAAACTTTAATGGCTAATTTGTGTTTTACATACATCGAATATAAAAGGTTTTTTCTCTCATTTTTTGAGACCATGGATATGAAAATGAAAAACTTCTATTTACAACTATTCCAGAGATTGACTGTAGGGTCATTTACTAAGGTTAAAACCTATGTTTTGTATCAAATCACTTTTGGTTTCAATGGGAAACCTGTATGGCTAATTTTTGTTTTACATGTTGAATATAAAAGGTTTCAAAATGTGTTGAAACCTGTTGAAACATGTTGAAACCTGTATGGCTAATGTGTTTTTCTCAAAATGTGATACACCCCATTAAAATGGGAGATATATCGAAATGAATCCTATGGTGTAATAAAATAGTTTCAAGTATTTTAAAAATATAGATGCATAAATTCAATGAGCATAGTTTTGAGATATAAAAGTGAAAAATGGAATAGTTGTTTGTGAACAAATATTAGTGGATCACTATGGATATATTTGCTCCATTAAAAAATATTTTTCTAAAAGGATGTCCACTAAGTTTGGAAGAAGGGAAATTATCACAATTATATATGTTAATGTATGTGTTTTACATTGAATATTGTTCATTTTAAATTAAGAATATATTTGAAACAATTACCTATATAAGGTTAAAACCTATGTTTTGTATCGAATTGAACTTTTGGTTTCAATGGGAAATTTTTATGGCTAATGTGTTTTTTCTCGAAATGTGATACACCCCATTAAAATGGTAGACATATCGAAATGATTCCTATGGTGAAATCAATTAGTTTCAAGTAGTTTAAAGATAAGGTTAAAACCTATGTTTTGTATCAAATTTAAATTTTGGTTTCAATGGGAAAATTTTATGGCTAATGTGTTTTTTCTTGAAATTTGATACACCCCATTAAAATGGTAGACATATCGAAATGATTCCTATGGTGAAATAAAATAGTTTCAAATAGTTTAAAGATATAGATGCATAAATTCAATGAGCATAGTTTTGAGGTATATAAGTCCAAAATGGAATAGTTGTTGGTGAAAAAATATCAATGGATCACTATGGATATATTTGCTTCATTAAAAGGGATATTTATAAAAGGATGGACTAAGTTGGAAAGAAGGGAAAATATCACAATTATATTTTATGTGCATGTGTTTTACATTGAATATTTTTCATTTTGTTAAGAATCTATTTTCAAGGGATATTTCTAGAAGGATGGACTAAGTTGGAAAGAAGGGAAAATATCACAATTATATGTTAATGTGCTTGTTTTACATTGAATATTTTTCATTTTGTTAAGAATCTATTTTCAAAACAATTAAATATATACTTGGTTAAAACCTATGTTTTGTATCAAATTTCTTTTTGTTTCTAAATACTATGTTTTTTACATTGAATATTTTTCATTTTATTAAAAATATATTTGAAACAATTAAACTATATAAGGTTAAAACCTATGTTTTGTATCAAATCACTTTTGGTTTCAATGAGAAACTTTTATGGATAATTTGTGTTTTACATTGAATATAAAAGGTTTTTTTCTCTCTCTCATTGTTTGAGACCATGGATATGAAAATGAAAAACTTCTATTTAGATATAGGGGAATTTACTGCATATGTCACCTTTCATTAAAGATGAGATCCAGAGGCTACCTGGCCCTTTACAGACTCTGCCTATAGAACTTGTAGAATTTAGCACTACATGTCCTAATTATACCCTATGAAGGGTGTAGAGGACCCATAGAATCATTCAAACTACTTTACGTAGACATAAGGGTGTATAAGAATGCATGTGTTTTACGTTGAATATTTTTCATTTTAAATTAAGAATCTATTTGAAACAATTACCTATATAAGTTTAAAACCTATATTTTTTGTATCAAATCACTTTTGGTTTCAATGGGAAACTTTTATGGCTAATGTGTTTTTCTCGAAATGTGATACATCCCATTAAAATGGGAGATATATCGAAATGATTCCTATGTTGTAATAAAATATAGATGCATAAATTCAATGAGCATAGTTTTGAGATATAAAAGTCCAAAATGGAAGAGTTGTTTGTGAACAAATATCAATGCCACTATGGATATATATCTGCTTCATTAAAAGGGATTTTTTTAGAATGATGTCCACTAAGTTGGAAAGAAGGGAAAGTATCACAATTATATGTTAACGTGCATATGTTTTACATTGAATATTTGTCATTTCATTAAAAATATATTTGAAACATTAACTATATAAGGTTAAAGCCTATGTTTTGTATCAAATTAATTTTGGTTTCAATGGGAAACTTTTATGGCTAATGTGTTTTTCTCGAAATGTGATACACCCCATTAAAATGGGAGATATATCGAAATGAATCCTATGGTGTAATAAAATAGTTTCAAGTAGTTTAAAAATATAGATGCATAAATTCAATGAGCATAGTTTTGAAATGAATCCTATGGTGTAATAAAATAGTTTCAAGTAGTTTAAAAATATAGATGCATAAATTCAATGAGCATAGTTTTGAGATATAAAAGTCCAAAATGGAATAGTTGTCTGTGAACAAATATCAGTGGATCACTATGGATATATTTGCTTCATTAAAAAATATTTTTCTAAAAGGATATCATACCAATTACATAACTAGGCTAGATATTCAAGATACACATTGCCATTGAATCAAATCACCTATGTTTTGTATCAAATCACTTTTGGTTTCAATGGGAAACTTTTATGGCTAATTTGTGTTTTACATTGAATATAAAAGGTTTTTTTTCTCTCTCATTGTTTGAGACCATGGACATGAAAATGAAAAACTTCTAATTAGATCTATTCCAGAGATTGAATGTAGGGGCATTTACTAGATATGTCACCTTTCGTAAAAGATGAGATCCAGAGGCTACCTGGCCCTTTACAGACTCTGCCTATAGAACTTGTAGAAGTTAACACTACCTATCCCAATTATACCTTATGAAGGGTGTAGAGGACCCATGGAATCACTCAAACTACTTTACTTTGACATAATGGTGTATAAGAATGCATGTGTTTTACATTGAATATTTTTCATTTTAAATTGAGAATATATTTGAAACAATGACCTATATAAGGTTAAAACCTATGTTTTGTATCAAATCACTTTTGGTTTCAATGGTTTGTTTATTGGCTAATGTGTTTTTATCAAATCTCTTTTGGTTTTGAAGTATATTCTGGAATCTTCTGTAACCACTTATTAGGCCTATCAATATGTAATTAGAGCACAGTGAATATGAGAAGTCGATACAATTACATGATAAAAAATTAGTAGATATAAGAAGTGTTTCTATAATATGGGATGACTGGTTAAATTACAGGTTTCCACAGATTAATCTTATTCAGTAACTAATACGTAACCATTACTATTATTACTAAAAGAATGCTTAAGGATGAGGTCTTTGCTGAGGAGAAAAGCATGCCTTACGAGACAGTCCAAACTCTGCTCAATAAGATGCAAGAATTCACAACAGATAAAAAAAGCTATTTCGTTAATCACAAATCAATATCTATCAACATCTGTTATTTGTGTTTCTAAGGCTAGCAATTTTATCAGAACCAAAACAGAGTTGGCTAAACGGGTCAGTCAGCCTAGTTCAGGGGTTTTCGTAGGCATAACTGTCCACTCAAACCAATTGCAACCCAGTTTTGGTCTGAACTAGTTCAGAATCCATTCTAATCATGTCTGGAACTTTGCATATTTTTATTTAAAGGTTTGGATTCAAAAATTATATATACATATATAAAATAAAAGTCCAATTCTGATAACACTCACACTTGCTAGTATAAGATGTATCAATAAGCATATAAAGGCAATGGGGGGCAGAGGAACGAGAGTTAGTTGTACCCTGAATTGAAAAGAATAAAGCAACTCCGTCAAAAATACTTGTCAGAATTGTTACCTTGCGGCGATATGACTTTGACATTTAAAGCAGTGTTTTTTTCACCATTCAATTGCCAAATAAACCAAAGAGCTGCTCTAGAGTGGGTTCTTCAACCCAAAATGAAAAAAATTAGTGCAATGAAAAAGTCATATTGAAATTCCAAACAACTGACGAACTCTCACATTAGAGAATCTCTGTGAATGTTTTTAATGAGACATATTCAATGCAGGTCTCCTCTTTTGCTAAGAAAAATTACTTTTACAGCTCACAAATATGTAAATAAGGTAAAATCAAGTACAGATGAGAAATATGGAATTTCAAAAATTCCACTCTGGTAGTGCTCCTATCTAGTACAGTTTATGATATTCCATAAAATAAGCAGTAACCAATTAAAACTAACACCATATTTGACCCTGTAACACCCTAGGTTATCATTATTGGGTCTTGTATTTGATGGACGACCAAGGGGAGTATAAGAAAATCAATAGGACACATATTAGAGATGGCACTACTAAGAGAATAGCCCATATTATCCATAGATATAATTCGAGTAGTGGGGAGAACTGTGAACTTCGACCATACAGGTGATAACAAGAGACCCTAATCATTACAAGAACAAGAACAGTGAAAAGATGCTACCATATTTCCCTAATTAGTTGGTTTCAATAGAGTCACTCTATGTACAAATAGGAACCAAGCTAATATTAGTAATAAATGTGTACTATCCTTGTAATGTAATCACCATTGATTTATAGCTCACTGTTTTTTTTTGTTTATGATAGGTACTATATCATTTTACTATATGGTGCGGTAATGGAGACCACATCAGTACCTATGTAATAGTAATAAATACCAGTAATAGTGATACGACAGTTTTTTTTCTCCCAGTTTTTTTTTGTGATTCATAACATATTTTAGGATCTCTAATATGGAAAAATTACTTAGCAGGAGAAAATCCTGAGCAACGGCGCAACTCCTTAGTAGCAATTCACAGGCATGGGCGCCAAATCAGCAATAGAGCAGTAGCAGTGCCATAGAAACTCAAACAAAAACCTGCGAACAAACTATGCGAACAGAGACGCATGAAAATGAGACTCATTCGTGGGTGATATATTTATAAAATATGATTTCGGTCGAACTTTTTTAAAAGTTAGACCAAACTGTTATTTTCGGTTTTCCCATCTCCGACCAAAAATATGTTTTCCAACACTGTGAGTACACCGTCAATCTAAACGGCAGAAGAGTTCGGCTGAAATTTCGCAAAATTTCAGCCTAACTATCTTAATAGTTCGGCCGAACTTTCTCAAAAGTTTGGTCAAACTATTGTGGAAAAAAATTTTCCGCCCACGATTCTCACAAAAGTGTAACCCAACTTCACATTTTCACCCATAAATCTTATTTTATTATTTTAACTATTATTTTATTATTTTTTCTTAGGAGACTACTTTTAGGTTGAAATTTCATCTAATGTTTGTAGTAAATACTCAGGAATTGTTAATGTATAGAGACATAGTTTATTTGCCTAATGATTCATATATGAAAATATTTGTCTTATATGAGTTACACAAGAAACCAACATGTGGACATCCTAGATATCAAAATTTAATAACTATGTTGAGGAAATATTTTTATTGGCCTAACATGAAAAAAAATAGCTGAGAACATAGCTTAATGCTTGGAATGTCAACAGCTGGTAGGGTTATTATAGTCTTTACACATTCTAGAATGAAAATGGGAAATAATATCAATGGACTTCATCATTGGTTTACTGAAAAATAGGAGGAAACATGATTATATTATGGTATTTGTAGATAAAATCAGTAAAGAAACACACTTTATTCGTGTACAATCTACTTTTGAGGCTATTAATATAGAAAATAAATTTATGAAGGAGATCTTTAGATTCCATGGTATGCCCAAAAATGTGATTGCAGATTGTGATGCCATGTACACTTCCAAATTTTAGAAGGGTTTATTTGAAGGTATGTGAATAAAATGAAATATTAGTACAACCTATCATCCTCAAACTGATGGTCAAACAAAAAGGAATAATCAAATCTTATAAGATATGCTAAGACTGTATGTTATGGACAGACCCACTAAATGGGAAGAATATCTCCACTTAGTTTCTTTTGCCTATAATAAAATATTTGAGACTTATTTGAAGATGAGCCCCTTTGAGGTACTGTATGGCAGAAGATTCAAATTACTTGGAACCATCCTAGAGATTGGTTAGTGTTGGGACCAGATATACTAAATGAGATAGAATAAGTGGTTAAAATAGGTCAAGCATAATTTGAAAACAACTCAAGTTCAAAAGAAGAATTATGCATACTTGAAAAGATTTAAAAAAGAATTCAATGTTGGTGATCATGTATATTTAAAAGTCAAACCAAAGAAAAGCACACTTAGAATTAGAAATTGTGGTAAGCTATCACCCACATACTATGGAAATTTTGAGATGTTAGCCAAAATTGAACTAGTTTCCTATTAGCTCACTCTTCTAGCAAATATAAAAGTTTATAATTTATTTCATGTATCCTTTTTAAAGAAATATGTACATGAATAAACTCATATAATTTTTTTGAATTTTGTACAAGTAAAACCAGAGGGAGATTTTTTGGAAGAACCTCTACGTATTCTAGACCAAACGGTAATCACGCTTCAAATATAGACATAGCTCAAGTGAAAGTTCAATGGAAACATTTTAGCCTAGAAGAGGTAACTTGGAAGTTTGAGAATGATTTTAAAGAAGCATATCCATTTATTTTTTAACAAGTTGGAATTAAGTATAGAGTTTATGAGTAGACACCGGGAAGATGTCAAATTCAAGCAGGGGAGGATGTGATATCCCATGACTTCAAGATTTTGTTGAAATTTTTTATATATGTGGTCAAGTGTGATTGTGCCTTAACTTTTAAAGACTTATTTGGAAATATTTCATCAGTTCGATAAATTGATAAATATTACATGTAAAATTTTAATTTATTATACTGTTAATAAAAATAAAGAGCCTGGAAATTAGTAAATAAGGTATATATCGCTAAAAGAGATAAAGGTTGCAACTTCATGTTGGTTATTAATTAACCATTCATTAAAATTCCTAGGAATCTAATATAAATGATTGGATTAATTATTATTATGGATATGATTGATCCATAAATTTCCTAAAATATGGGATTATGTCTTTGGAAGTGGTAAGTAGAGCTCATAAATGGGCTAGTAACTACTTGCCACCTGTTGGGTGAGGTGGAGGTAGTTACCAACTACCAATTTCTTCTTGTTGGGTAAAGAGTATTTAGTGTTGAACTATGGAAAAGAAAGAGAGAAGGACAAAAAAATAAATTTCTTACAAACCCGTGCTCAAGAGGATGCTTTGGATGACAAAGCGTCATTGGTTAGGTGGAGCTAGTGAGCTCTTGTACTAGTTCCAAACTTAAAATGATCAAGTCGATACCCTGAACTTCTCTCTTGTGGATATATTTCTTAATGATGAAAAATCATATGATATTTTTTTGCTTACTGATGTGTTTTATTTTTTATGCATTGAGTATGCCTTAGTTACTTGTATAAAAGAATTTAGTAGCAATTAGTATGAAAACAATTTACTTTATGTACTGTATATGTTTAATGATTACAAGTACAATATTCTTTGTATAAAAACAATTAATTGAAAGGAATTATATGTTTTAGAGTTTAGATTGTATTCATGCGTACAATTAGAAGTATATCAAAATGCATTATTTCAATTATTTATACAGAATGGGCTTAAAGCAATTTTAAGTATTTACTTTGTTATGCGTAAATAGTGTCAAGAATTTATAAGAGTGATTATACAAAACAAAATATTGTTATGAGAAATCAGAACAAGACAAAAATTATATATATATATAGATAGATAGATATATATTAAGTGATGGTCCCTATAAGAAATGCAAAATCAATATATTAAGTGATGGTCCCTATAATAAATGCAAAATTAATATGTATAAATTTCTTAGAATATAATTTTAGCATACTATAAGAAGCTAGATAAAGTATTTCTATATACATATATAAACTATCCATGGTGAGAATGAATGTTAAAACATATACAATAAAAATAAACAAATAAATATATACAAAGAAAGTCTTTCAAAGATGTATTCATAATATAGAAGAAGCATATATGCCTGAAAATAATTTCATGAATATATTTCATAATATCTAACAGTTTAATGGTTTAAAATTCATTTGTAGGAGAATAAATTTAGGTCAGACATGACCATAAAAGAATAGTTAATAGAGAATGTATATGTATTTTAGAAAACATGGGACATTGTTTTCGCATAACTTAATTACATCACATACTTAAGAGTCTTATAAAAATAGACTTCTTGATAGGAAGTAATTTGTAAAGAAAGAAAACAAGTTTAACTAATATATTATTAGAAATGAAAAACCTAGTTCTTGCTTTCGAGCATAGCTAAAGAAGAAGGGGAGACCAAAGTTTCAGGTCACTGACGCAGCCACACAGCTGAAAGTCAAAAGTGGTGCGGGAAAAACTGGAACCCGCTTGTGGTTTCGCTACAGTAACTGACTATGGTTCTCATCGGGTTAGTCTCCTTCGTATGTCTTAACTCCAGGTTTCGACTCGGTTAATGATTCTAATTAACAATAATCAAAGGCGACTTTCTTTGTTAATTGGGATTCCGCTACCATTAAACAATTTGAATGACCACGGTTCCAAGGCTTTTATCCTCGAGTAAATTGAGGTAACCATAGACTGGGGCATGCATAATCTATACCAAGGTCTGTTCTGTAATTACAATTGCACAGAGTTTTATCACTTCGCAATTAAACAACCTCTTAACAATTTATGATTCGACACGATTCTAAGGAAATGCACACAGAAATCATTTAATTGGAAGCAACGCTGAATACACAGTTTGGATTACAGAAAATCCTCTGCTCTTCTCTCTTCTCCCTCCCTCATACATCCGAAGAATACAATTATATACATAAACCTATGACTCTTCGGTTCCTCAGAGAGGACCGTTTCAGGAAATCAACAGTCTAATTAAACCAATTCAAATAACTGAAATATGACAGCTAAACTAACTGAACTATTCAGCTTCTACGACTCTAACAGATCTAATAATACAATCAGATAAGGTATTGACACCTAGCTATGATAATTTGACTGTTTTCAAACCCTCCTAGCCACAACATGTGGACAAAACCTCCTACATTTCTGGCTAGTGCCTAATGCCCCTGCATCAGACTCATGAGGGCAATTTTCTTCATGGGCTCTTGTCCATGAGCTCCTCCACTGATCTGCCTATCTTCTGCAACATTCCTTCAGTCATCCAAGTGGAATCTTCCTCTGGTTTATCCTTCCATTTGATCAAGTACTGAAAGTACTCTTGTCCTCTAGTCCTTTTGAACACTCTCTTGTCCAATATCTTCTCTGGTTGCAATGGCTGAGCTGGAGGTAGCTGTTCTTTCCACTCAATCTGTTCCTTGTCTGCTGATCTATCCTCTGCACCATCATTTTCATACTTGTACAAATCTGCAACATTAAAAATGGGAGATATTCCAACATCAGGTGGCAATTCAATCTCATAAGCATTTGCAGAAAAATTTCTAAGTATCTTGCATGGCCCAATCTTTTTGAACTTCAATTTATTATACTGCTTCTTTGGGAACCTCTCCTTTCTCAAGTGTGCCAAAACCAAGTCTCCTACTTCAAAGTGAACTTCTTTTCTGCTCAAGTCTGCTCTGTTTTTGTATTTGATGCTGCTACCTTGTAGTTGTTGTTTCACTTGTTCATGAATGGCCTGGATCTCTGAAGCAAATTCCTCACCATCTGCACTCCTTAACTCCGCTCTTCCCAGATTTCTTAACTCTGATATTCCTCTGGGGTGCATTCCATAAAAAATATGAAATGGGCTCTGCCCTGTGCTTCTGTTTGGTGAATCATTATATGCATATTCTGCCTGCGGAAAAATATGATTCCACTGCTTGGGATGCTCTCCTGCAAGACTTCTCAACAAATTTCCCAGACTTCTATTCACTACTTCAGTTTGTCCATCAGTCTGAGGATGATAAGCTGAGCTAAAACTTATTTGGGTATCAAGTTTCTTCCACAGTGTCCTCCAAAAGTGACCCACAAATCTGGTGTCTCTATCTGAAACAATACTCCTGGGCAACCCATGCAATCTAACAACTTCTTTGAAAAACAAGTTAGCAACATGGGTGGCATCACTAGTTTTATAGCATGGAATAAAATGTGCCATTTTGGAGAATCTGTCCACCACAACAAAGACTGCATCATTCCCTCTCTGAGTCTTGGGTAATCCTAGAACAAAATCCATACTCACCATGTCCCAAGGCCTGTCTGGAATAGGCAAGGGAGTGTAAAATCCTGCGTTCTGGCTCCTTCCTTTGGCATATTGACAAATCTTGCAATTCTTCACAAACTTGTCCACTTTTGTTCTCATCTTGGGCCAAAAATAAAAGTGACTCAGCTGCTCATAAGTCTTATCAGTACCAAAGTGTCCAGCAAGTCCACCACTATGCTTTTCTTTGATCAAATTTTCTCTCATGGAACATTTTGGTACACATAGTTGGCTTCTTCTGAATAACAAGTCCTCCTGCAGGAAATAATCTAGCCACTGACTTCTATCTGTTAGAACAGGGTTACTACATGCTTCAAATGCTTCTTTAAAATCAGGATCTTTTTTATACAATTCTTTGAGAAAATCGAATCCTGCAACTTCAAAATTAGTTCCTTGAACAAGCATGTGTCTCCTACTCAAAGCATCAGCTACTTTATTGGCTTGGCCACTTATATGTTTCAAAACAAAATTAAAACTTTGGAGATACTCAACCCATTTAGCATGCTTATATTTCAACTTGGGCTGCTGCACAATATACTGCAAAGCATGATTATCAAAATACAATACAAATTCTCTGGACATCAAATAGTGCCTCCACTTCTTCAATGCTTGAACAATTGCATAGAATTCCTTCTCATAAGAGGAATACTTTCTCCTGGTGTCATTCAGCTTTTCACTGAAATAGGCTACAGGCCTATCATCCTGACTCAACACAGCTCCAATGGCTTCCCCACTGGCATCACATTTTACTTGAAATGGTTTAGTAAAATCAGGCAGGATCAAAACAGGCTTCTCTGTTATCTTTTGCTTCAAAACTTTAAAGTTTCTTTCTGCTTCAGTAGTCCACCTAAATGGTTGTTTGTTCTTCTTTATTGTCTCAACTATGGGTGCATTGATCTTACTGAATTTTCTTATAAACTTTCTGTAAAAACTAGCAAGTCCATGGAAACTTCTTACCTCAAAAACATTCCTGGGTGAAGGCCACTCCATAATTGCCTTGACTTTCTCTGGGTCCATCTTTAATCCTTCTGCAGAAACAAAAAAACCCAAATACACCAACTCTTCTTTCATGAATGAGCATTTCTTCAAATTTATCAGCAGCTTCTCTTGGTGCAGCTTCTTCAAGACATGATTAAGATGCCTTAAATGATCCTCTTTAGTTCTGCTGAAAACTAATATATCATCCAGATATACTATCACAAATTTACCAATGAACTCTTTCAATACTTCATTCATAAGTCTCATAAAAGTGCTAGGTGCATTTGACAACCCAAAAGGCATTACCATCCATTCATACAACCCTTCATTTGTTTTAAAGGAAGTTTTCCACTCATCACCCTCTCTTATCCTAATCTGATGGTATCCACTCTTCAAATCTATCTTTGAGAAATATTTAGCACCACTCAAACAGTCCATCAAATCCTCAATTCTGGGTAAAGGGAATCTGTACCTAATTGTGATCTTATTAATTGCTCTAGAATCAGTACACATCCTCCAGCCTCCATCTTTCTTTGGGCTCAAAACTGCTAGTACTGCACATGGACTCAGACTTTCTCTGATCAGTCCTTTGTCCACCAACTCCTGTACTTGTCTCCTGATTTCTTCATTTTCTTTAAGAGTCACTCTGTAGGCTGCCTTGTTTGGCAGATTTGAACCAGGGATAAAATCTATCTGATGGCTGATCTTTCTCACAGGTGGCAGCTCATCAGGTAAATCATCCACAACAATGTCACAATACTCATCTAACATTTCTTGAATTTCTACTGGCAAATCAGAAATCTTTGTAGAAGTAAGAACTACTTTAGGTTTGCAAAATAAAGCAAAGCTTACCTCTTCTTCTTCTATCTGCTGCAGATATTCCTTCCCGCTCAGCAATAAGGTCTTTGGATCAATCACTTTGCTGGATGGATCTCCTTCTTCCATGGGAATCAATATATGATGTACCCCATCTTTGAAGAACTTGTAAGTGTTCTTCTTGCCATCATGCACTGCTGCTCTGTCAAACTGCCAAGGTCTACCCAGTAGTATATGACACACATCCATGGGCATTACATCACACAAAACCTTGTCCTTGTATTTTCCCATTTGCAGCTCTATTTCACACTGTTCTTTCACAACCAGCTGGTGCCCTTTATGCAGCCAGGACACCATGTAGGGAGTGGGGTGCTCCCTAGTCTTCAGCTTCAGTTTTTCTATCACCTCAGTGGAAACCAAATTGTCTGTGCTGCCACTATCAATGATTAGCTGGCAGCATTTCCCTTGGACTTTGCATATGCTCCTAAACGAAGTCTTCCTTTGTGCAGGTTCAGTGACTTCTTTGGTTTGTTTCAACTCCCCTCTCTGGAAGAAAATTTTCTTCAATTTCTGCTTCTTCTTCAACCTGGGCAATAACAACATTTCTTGGACCAGCACCCACATTCTTTGGACACTCATAGTTCTTGTGTCCCACTCCCTGACATCTATAACACCTCAAATCTCTACCTCTGCCTCTGTAAGGACCCCTTCTGCCACTTGCATCCTCCTCTGTAGATGAATTTTGAGGTGAGCTACTGTTAGCTCCATCCCTGGGTGTAGGCTTTCCTCTACCACCCTGACTTCCCTTCCCACGGAAAGTACCTCTCTTCTTGGCAGACTGTTTCCTCAGGAGTTTCTCCTCTGCTTTCCAGGTCATCTGGTACACCTCTTCTACTGTCTTGGGAGACAGAAGACCAATTTCATCTTGGATCTCTAGCTTGAGACCATTCACATATCTGGCTGTCTTCTCTGGTGTGTCTTGGAATTGCCCAGCTCTTATGCTCACTCTGTAGAATTCCTCTGTGTATTCTTTTACTGTCAGCAACCTCTGTCTCAGGTTCTGCATTTGTCTATACAATGTCAGCTGGTAATCACTAGGCAAGAATTTACCTTTTAATTTGGCTATCATTCTGGTCCAGCTCTTGATAGGTTTCTTGCCAACTCTTCTCCTTTCTGCCTGCACTCCATCCCACCAAAGTGCAGCATGTCCTTTCAGCTTTGTTACTGCAAACTTGACCTTTTTGTCCTCACTTATTTCTTCGTAATCAAAGCACTTGTTCAATTCATTTATCCAGTCCACCATCTCTTCTGGATTCAGTCCCCCTGCATAACTCAATACTTCAATTCTGGGCTTAACTGCAGTCCCCAGAATAGTCCTAAGGAGCCTCATGTTAGGAGGAATTTCAACATTTTCTTCAACTGCTTCTGTTTCAGGTTCGCTGATGTCTTCGGGATCTCTGGTCTGTCTTCGCTCCACGGCATCCATTCTAGCCTCGACCCTCTGCAAAACCTCCAACACTTCTGTGTTGGCTACAGGTCTCCTTCTGCCAGCACCTCTTCCAACTCGGATTGCCATGTCAACAAAACAATGTCAACTTGGCTTTGATACCACAAATGACGCAGCCACACAGCTGAAAGTCAACACTCTTCCTTTCTTCTCTCGTTCTTTGTCTCCACGTGGTCCTCTTTTCAATTTCTTGAGAATTTTATTTATCAATTTTGAGAAAATTGGTAAATAACTATATTCAATCGCCTTGAATATCAAATTGTGGTTCCCGCCTTATATGGATATTTCCCCGCCTTTGGAATATTATGTAATAAAACAATACTATTGATTTATATTTATCTCTAAAATTTATATTCTTGACACATATATATACATCCCAATGTTAACCCTTCAGACCTTATATAACGGTTCAACCATTTATAACCTTCGTTTTAATACTCCTTCTCACTTTGCAGTAATATAGTGAGCCGGCGGACTTTTATATTAATAAAAAAATATCTTTGTAATGAAACCGGGGTCCTGGGCCCCACTTCCACGTTTTCTTTTATAAATCACTTACAATAACCCGCGTGCTCCTTTTTAAAATTCGCCCATCTTTGTGAAGCGCCCGTCGTCCGATGATGGCACGCCAGATCGACGGCTATAGTCAATTTTGCTCGGCGTCCTGGTATGAGGGATAATGCGTGAAGGCACAAGTTAACGGGCGGTATTGAAATAGTTCCAATGCCACGTGTCGATTCCTGTATGGAATCGCTCCGTTTCGGAAAATACCACTTACACCGCAAAAATGGTGCGGGAAAAACCGGAACCCGCTTGTGGTTTCGCTACAGTAACTGACTATGGTTCTCGTCGGGTTAGTCTCCTTCCTATGTCTTAACTCCGGGTTTCGACTCGGTTAAGAATTATAATTAACAATAATCAAAGGCGAATTTCTTTGTTAATTGGGATTCCGCTACCATTAAACAATTTGAATGACCACGGTTCCAAGGCTTTTCTCCTCGAGTAAATTGAGGTAACCATAGACTGGGGCATGCAGAATCTATACCAAGGTCTGTTCCGTAATTACAATTGAACAAAGTTTTATCACTTCGCAATTAAACAACCTCTTAACGATTTATGATTCGACACGATTCTAAGGAAATGCACACAGAAATCATTTAATTGGAAGCAACGCTGAATACACAGTTTGGATTACAGAAAATCCTCTGATCTTCTCTCTTCTCCCTCCCTCATACATCCGAAGAATACAATTATATACATAAACCTATGACTCTTCAGTTCCTCAGAGAGGACCGTTTCAGGAAATCAACAGTCTAATTAAACCAATTCAACTAACTGAAATATGACAGCTAAACTAACTGAGCTATTCAGCTTCTACGACTCTAACAGATCTAATAATACAATAAGCTAAGGTATTGACACCTAGCTATGATAATTCGACTGTTTTCAAACCCTCCTAGCCACAACATGTGGACAAAACCTCCTACATTGCTGGCTAGTGCCTAATGCCCCTGCATCAGTCACCCAATCTGGTAAATTACATATTGAGACATCCATAAGCAAAGATGTATTCCTTAGCAAGATATGAAATATCAAAATCTCTTTAATAAATGATAATACATAAAAATAAATCTTGAAAATAAATATTAGAATATTTATGTATATATATGAATAGGTAAATTTTAGACTAACAGAGAAATTAAGAAAAAAAGGAGAAATACTTGAAAGGAATTTTACCTAAAAAGAACTCAAAATATAGAATGCCTAGTCAATTATCTATATCACAAAAATAATTAAACGAGTTAGGTTTGAACTTATGCAATGAGGAGTATCAATATGTACCCTAAGGGTTAGGGTTTTATAACGGAAAACCCTCAAAACTTTACAATGAAAAAATTCAATATATTAAATGAATGAACGTTGTGGAAAAACCTAGGGTATAGTAAAGACCCTGGCCATAGAACAAGGATATATATATATATATATATATAAGAGTTGGGGGCAGAAAACCATAGAGCTTCAAAGACCTAGTTGATATAGATATAATTCAACAACCCTGTAAACAGTTACAAAATGTGGAGGTAAAAAACCCGAAGCTTTTAACTTGAAATAATATTAGGAGTAGAAATTTAATGAATTTCATCATAGAGATTACCGTTAGAAAAGTTAAATGGTGGAAATTTTGTGGCATTACTCATGATGAAGAAATTTTCAGAACAAGAACAAAAACCTCACAAATTCTCACATGGCCAATGGTTTAGGTTAAAAACATATGAACCTTTACGATTTCATAGAAATACCTTAAATCATGCCTGTGAAAACTAGAGAGAAGGAGAGTGAATATATTTGGAAACAAACCCTCGTAAGGAATATAGATAATATTATGCAACATGTAAACGGTAGGTATGACAAACACTTACCTTTGACCCAAAATCCATGGAAACAAATGATTACAATTTTTCCTGGAGGGTTCAAAGAAGGAACACTTTCTAAGACAAAGTTTTCACTTCTTATTCACTAACGCAGAGTAGTAAGGAGTTAAAGTGTTAAGTCCCTATAATACTAGTGTATCCCCTTATTGTTGATAGTGTAGCCCCCTTATTTTTATTTTGGTATCACTGTAGCGCCCCATATTGTTATTATTGTGCCCCATAAAAGCCACTATTTTTATTGTTGTGCCCTTACATTATTATTGTTAGGTTGGCTAGGATTATATTGTGACCCCATGGACTCCTATATATAGAAAGGAGGTTTTTTCATTTGTATAATCCAAGAATTGTTCATTTATGTAATGTAAAGGAGGCTTCCACCTTGAAGTGGCTAATTTCTAAGGCATTGATCTCTATTTTCTTCTATTTTTGGAGTTGGTACAACATCAACGCCTCCCATTGGAATGGAAATCATTGGACTATTAGATAGATATTCCCCCATGGTTAGCTTGATGTAATGGAATTTTTAGGAGCAATTTATAGTTCCTCCATTTGCAACCATCACTTGACATTGTGGTGCTGGGTATAGGAAGAAATTCAATTCCTTGGCTACCTTACAATGAATAAAATTATGGCTACTACTCGAATCAATCAACAATATTACATTTTTCTTCTTGATATGTCCTTCTATCTTGAGAGTTTGAGGAGTGGTAATTACTGCCAATGCATTACACGATATGGTCAGACTCATTTCTTCTTTCTCTAGGGTTGGTTCTTGGTGTATATCCTCTTCTTTGAAGTTTATTGTTCATTTTCTTCCTCCTCTTCACAATCTATGTAAAATAATGTTTCCTCAACACACTTATGACCTTTAGAGTATTTACTATCACCACTGTACCAAAGCCCTTTTTATCTTTTCATCCAATTTTTGTGGTGTCAACCTTGTAGGTTGTGGAATTCTAGGAGTAGCAACACTTCCATCTTTATAGATGTGAGTGGTAGGATTCCTTATTGCCATAATTTTACATTCATTTTTTCTTGCCAACCTGAATGCCTTCTCCAATGAATCAGGTTCTCAAAGGCGAACCTCATGTTGGATGTTATCCTTTAAACTCCATATGAAGGCATCAATCCTGTGTTCCTTTGGAATATCATTTACCCTTATATTCAATTTTTTGAAGTCCTCAAAGAGCTCCACCACTGAACCCTTTTGTTTCAGATTTATCAATTGGTTAAATAAGGTGTTGCTCTTTGTATCCTCATAATGTGCTATCATTTCCTCCGTAAAAATTGACCAAGTGACAATTTTTTTACGTGAAAAAAGCCATCGATACCATACAAATGTATTTTGTTCTAAATATAAAGTTGCAATGTGTACCTTTTGTGTGTTTTTAACATTATTGAGATCAAAATATTGCTCCATCTGTAGTATCCATGTTACGTGATCCTTGCCATCAAACTTCCTCATATCAATATTTGGAAAATGGTGAGTCTTAAATCCAACACTAGAGTTTATGAAATCACGATTAACATTTATTTTGTTCTCATCATGAGTTTCCTCTACTATATTTTCACCATTAGGAATAATTTCTTGTATCAACTTTGTCAAACCCTCCATGTATTCTTTTAGATCATTCTTCATGTCTTCCATGTTGTCTTTCATTTTTTTCTTCTATACCATCGATCTTAGCTTCCATGTCTTCCATGCCATTCTTCAAACCCTCCATCTTGATTCTTAGCTTCCACACCTTTCTTCAAACCATCCATATTAGCTTCTATGTCCTTCTTCAAACAATCCATCTTTGCTTTCACGCCTTTCTTCAAAACTTCCATTTCATTTTTTGTTTCTCTTTGCAAGAGAGAAATTAGGTGCACTTTCTCTTGTAATTTTGATATATCATGTTGTACTTCTTCATCTTCATGGGTCATAGTAGAGTATTATAAGGGATTAGTGGGTGTTGAATCCTTTTTAGGGGGGGAATTTTAAAACCCAATACTGATATCTATGCTTCAATATGCCCTTGGAATCACTTCAAACTAAATTTTCAAACAAGACTTATGCAATTAAAAAACAAATACACACCTTTTTCTTGGTTTTGAGGAGCTTGATATTGAAACTGAATTATCTCTATGATTTCGGATCTTCAATATCTTAAATTTGGTCCTGTAGCATCCCTATGAATCTTATTTCGAATGCCACAACTCTGACCTGATTTGGATGCTTCAAGGAAAAGTTATGCCCAATCTCCCACAATGATCTAATTATGGACTGGTTCAATAGAGAAAACTTGTATGACATGCCACGTTTCATTGTTTCCTCCTTCAGCTCTTAAATTGATATACAGGAAACTATAGTCCATTTAATTTTGGCCACTTTTTATAGAATTCCAATCTGATTCCCAGAGAGAGAGTTATGACGATTTTCCTAAGGTCACCCCTTTTATATGAATTTTGGGATCCTACAAAAACCCTAACTTCCACAGTTCATATCTTAGAAAATATTGCAAAGCAATATCTAAAATTTTTACATGAAGTTACGTAGGATTTCAGCTTCACGTGATAAAAATTTCAGCTTCTGAACCTTCGCAGAAAAAGCGTTATGGTGAAAATTCCACAATGACCTGTTTGGAGCAGTGAAACCCTAGAATCCAAAGCTCTAATACCAAATGTTATGAAACCAACTCCAAAAATAGAAGAAAAGAGAGATAAAAACCTTATAAATAAGCCACTTCGAGGGGGAAACCTCCTTTACATTACATAAATGAACAATTTTTGGATGATACAAATGACAAAACCTAGTTTCTATATATAGGAGTACATGGGGTCACAATTTAATACTATCCGACCTGGCAATAATAATGTAAGGGCACAATAATAACAATATGGGGGTTACAGGGGTACACAATAACAATAAGGGGGCTACACTAACAACAATAAGGGACTACACTAGTAACATAGGGACCTAACAATGTCGCCTCCATATTGTTATTGTTGTACCCCTATAGCCCCCATATTATTATTATTGTGCCCCATAAAAGCCATTATTGTTATTGTTGTGCCCTTACATTATTATTGTTAGGTCAGCTATGATTATATTGTGACCACATGGACTCCTATATATAGAAAGCAGGTTTTTTCATTTGTATCATCCAAGAATTGTTCATTTATGTAATGTAAATGAGGTTTCCCCCTCGAAGTGGTTGATTTCTAAGGCGTTGATCTCTCTTTTATACTATTTTTGGAGCTATTTCCATAACATAAAGAACTTCAGCTTCAAAGCGTCAGAGTCGTGTTAGAGAACTATTGAATGAATGACCGGAAAAATCATTGTTTGAGTAGTCATTAAACCAAATAAAATTCTAATTCCCTAATCACCATCAATATAAAGGTATCTCATCATAATCGTTGAAAGGGTAGGTTAAATGTACCTTCATGTTAGCATCATGGAGAGACATGGATGTGTGTTAGTAAAAACCTTAACTTTGGAATAATGTGGAAGCATAATCAAATTAATTTATACCACATATAAGTCAAGAGTTAAATGTTTACAAAAATATATAACATAGATAATGTACTCATTCCCATACTCATCTAGTCATAGGTCAGGATTAAAAAACACACGTTGTAGTTTTCCAAGTGGCCTGACTACACAACTAAGGTCGAAGGTAGGGGTTAAACACATCATGCCATAGTATGTCAAGCGACCTGACTACATGAATAAGGTCAGAGGCCGAGATTAAATACATCATGCCATAGTATGCCCAACAGCCCAACTATACAACTAAGGTCAGGTGTGACTTTGAATTCGCTTAACTAGTCCCACCATTGGTCGACAATTGGGTTTTATGGAAAATGATATATATATATATATATATATATAAGTCCATTATGAATGGTAAAGGTATAAGGGTTTGTAATGTAAAATTTCAAGGGAACTAATACATAATTCATAAAGCCACAATGAATTCGAGACCCAAATACTTTTGCTCCAAGATATAGATTATAAGGGTCATGTTAAGTTGTAAAGAAATAATACGTTATCAAAGATTCCATTGAAAGGATTATAAATGTATAAAGGGTAAATTAACCAAATAACTGATAGTTGAATAATTTACACATGAAAATAAGAGGGTCAGAGGATAATATTAATATTATGATAAATTATATACAATGTAAACACATTAGTAAGTATATAAGACGTAGTTAGGAAGTATGGATCGAAAAATATATCAAGAACACATCTAGAAGAAAATATGGCATTTAAATATCAAGATCCAAGACATGGATACTTGCAAAATGATTCATGTATAACTATTACAAAATGAACAACTAGTCCTAAATTTCAAAGATATAAAGGAGAATACAAAAAGAACTAAATACCTTTTCTCCTTAAATTTCTTTTTTCTTGAGTGTAATTAGGGGTGTTTTAAAAATCCCATAGGTTGATTAATCCCTTGGGATTATTAATCCATCAGGTTTATAATATTAATAATCCCTTAGATTTACTAATCCCTTGGGTATGTAATATTAATAATCCCTTCGGTTTATAATATTAATATCAAGGGTTTATAATATAAATAATCCTTTGGTTTGTTAATAACCTAGATTTATAATACTATTCACTCAGGTTTAGTAATACCTTGGGTTTATAATATTAATTACTCAGGTTTATTAATCTCTTGGGTTTATAATATTAATTGCTCGAGTTTATTAATCCACTGGTTTATAATATTAATCCAAAGGATTTTAATATAAATCATTTGGGTTTCTAATATTAATATCGTGGGCTTATAATATTAATAATATCTTTGGTTTATAATATTAATCCAAAAGATTCATAATATTAATCCCTTGGTTTTGTTGAGATTGCAACAAGATGATGAGCTTAGTGGAAAGAAGTCGCCTTCACTAAGTGGTCCCGCAGGCTATTTTTGGCGCAAGTTTATTTTTAGACTATGTCTATTTTTAGACATGTCGATCATATTCTATGAGTTGCAGGATGCTATTTGTGGATGCTTGGTCAAGTTGAAAAAAATATATGGACTTATATTTTTAGACATATTGGGCGGAATCTATTTTTAGATTGCCAGTCTAAAAATAGATATGTCGAATATTATTAGCTCTTAATAATATTTGGACTATAAACATTATCTTATTCTCTTGGAGCACTTGAGTTAAGTGCACAGATGTGGCACGGGAGCTGACAGAAGGAATTACGCTATTCCTGAGGTTAAGTGGAGCTATTGCATGGAGACTTCAGTTAGAACTCATGTGACAGAGTTTGGTGGAGTTATTGAGGTAGTTGGTGGAGTTGTGTTCAGTTTAACTTAGTTAAACATAGTTGAGCTAGTTGTATCTAGTCTAACTGATTGATACACTAGTGAGAGTGGTGTGAATTATTTATTAATTAATTCACTAATTATTAACATTAATCAACTAAAGAATACATCAGTTAACTACAGTGCATGGACAGTTTCAGTGGAGACCAATGAAGAGGTAGGTGAAAGAGCAGTGTGACTATCAGTTGTGACTATAGTGTTGCATGATTTGCAACACACAGTGGTTGGAGATGCCAATGAGGATTGCGTGAGCAAGGCTGGACCAATTTGAGTTCATTCAGAGCCATTCTTCAGTAGTGATTGTGTAGTAGAGGTAGGCTATCGTGTGACGAGATTGGGTATGTGATTTGTTGTGATCGGTTTGGATTAGTGTGTATAATTGGAGATTGAACCGAGAGCTAGGAGGAGATTTATAATTATTGTTACATGATATCTATGAAATATAATATACAGATAGTTGGGGTTTTTAGCTTTAAGCTTTCCCATAAAATACTATGTTCATATGTGTGATTGTTCATGGTTTTGATGTGCACATGCGATTGTTTTTATTTCCGCAATTAATGATCAATGGTAGAAGATATTCTGTAGTGTGCATGAAGTTAAAATAGTGTGTGATCCGAATAATCTCGGTGGATAACATATCATTTATCAAATTTCTACATGGTATCAGAGTGATATTGATCATTGGAGAAATTGCAAAACATTGAAGTGATTGAGTTTTCTGCTGGTGGAATTTGAATTTGCAGCAGTGTTTTCTTGGTGTCGAAGTTGAGATGTCTTTCAATGGATTGCGATTGGAGTATGCCCTTGAGGGCATCTCGAATTATATTGCATGGAAGGATAGGATGGAGGCGGTGCTAGATGACAATGGGTTGAAGGAGTTCATAGATGCAGAAATTCCAAAACCTACTTCTAGTGATGCTGCCGTCCTTGACGCATGGCAAAAGAAGATAGCAAAGTGTCGAAGGATTCTGTTGGAAGGTGTGAAGGATCACATAGTGTCTAGCCTTCATGGTAAGGCTTCTCCATTCTTGATGTGGAAAGCTTTGACATATTTATTCCAAAGCAAGAGCGACTAGAGGAAGTTGGCGCTCAAGGATAAACTCAGAAACATAAAAATGGAGAAAGGCGACAGTATGCCCAAATACCTCACGAAGTTCATCCAATGCAGGGATGAGATGGGAAGTGTGGGGGTTACTGTTGATGACAAGGACTTGGTGAGATTGGCTCTCCTTGGGCTTTCGAAGAGTTTGCATTCCTATCAGGACTCTGTCAATGGTCGGGATAAATTTCCAGGATGGGAGCGACTTTGGTCGGATCTTATGCAAGAGGAGATAAGGCGAAGTACTAGGGAAGGATCTTCATCAAAGAACTCTCATGAAGAGAATTGCACTTTGGCTACCAAATTAAAGAAGTGGAAGAGAAAGAAAGCTTTTCAATCTGGTGCGAAAGGCAAGAAGCATGACATGTCCAAGGTGAAGTGCTTTCACTGTCACCAACATGAACATTACGCCACTAGTTGTCCAAAGAAGAAGAAAAATAAGCAGGCTGTTGGATCTGCAGCTGGAGAGGCCTTAGCCTTGCATTTTGAGCTGGATTTTTCACTGATCACATGCTTGGTCTCAAGTGTGATGGGTTCAGTGTGGTTTCTTGACAGTGGTGCATCTTTTCACATGACATGAGATTGAGATTTGTTTATTGATCTGGATGAGAAAGATATTGGAGTGCACTTCGAGATGGGTGATGATGGTAGATACAGTGCGACTGGTATCGGTACCATTTCCTTTGAGAGGGAGTCTGGTAAACCCTTCGTATTGAAGGAAGTGATGCATGTTCCAGGATTGAAGAAGAATCTGATCTCTGTGGTGATGTTAGAAGACAAGGGATAAGGATGTTTTCTTTAGCGAGGGAAATGATTTCCCGCGTAGTGTTAACCGGTGAAACCGGAGGATGTGGGTTCGAGTTAAGAACCTTTATCAATTGCATGTATATGGCCGTGCATCAATGGCGGCGTGCGGGGAGTGGTGAGCCGGGATGATGGCGAGTTGTGGCACCAGAGATTGGGCCACCTTCACCATGGAGCTTTGAAGATACTGCAACAGATTTCTACTGGGCTTCCTAAAGGCACTCTTGCGTAGTCAGATCAGTGCAAGGGGTGTACCTTGGGAAAATTTTTGAAAGCCACCTTTCACGAGAAGGATAGTCACGCCACGACGATCCCTGAGAGAATTCACACAGACATGTGTGGACCTTTCTCAGTAGCTTCGAAAACAAAGCACAGGTATTATGTGATATTTGTTGATGATTTTTCTCGTAAGTGTTGGATCTTCTTCATGCAGAAGAAGAGCGAGACATACTCAAAGTTCTGTGAGTTCAAGGCACTGGTTGAGAAAGAATCGGGGAAGCAGGTGAAGGCTTTAAGGAGCGACAATGGTGGTGAATTCAAGGAATATGGTGCTGCGTAAGGAATTCAAAGAGAGTCGATAGCGCCATAACCCACAATGTATCGGTTGTCAGATGCGAAGAACGTAATGATCGTGGTGTCGCACGCAGTGATGTTGCATGAGCAGGGCCTTCCCATACACTTGTGGGATGAGGCATGCAATACTGCAGTATATGTGCAGAACCGTTGTCCTCACATGATACTTGGCATGAGTACACCCGAGGAGGCGTTTTCTGGTAAGAGGCCTGATATTTCCCATTTGAGGATTTTTGGTTCACCTGTTTACATTCATGTGACGAAGGATGCCAGGAAGAAGCTAGAGCCGACTGTAGAGGTTGGGATATTTGTGGGGTATGCTGATACACCCCACAACTATCGTGTGTATTTTCCAGACAGTCGCAAGATTTTTGTGCGACGGGATATCAAATTTCATGAGGAGAAAGCCATGAAGTGTTCGCTTGAGAGGGAGCCACACTTGCATGCAGATGAGGAGCTATTAGTTCCTAAGGATGAGTCTCTGGATGTGGATCAGCCACAAGAGGAGGTTCATGGAGTGGAAGAGACCACTTAGGCAGCGCCAATCATCAGAGGGTGGAAGCGCACTACAGAAGCTGAGCGACTGGCTCAAGATGCAGAGAGGATTGTAGGAGCACCTACATCACATCGCAGACAGAGATAGTCACCTGATCGATATACTAGATACATGGCTCTTATGAGAAAGTGTATCGTGACAGAGCCATCCTCTTTCGAGGAAGTTGTGGAGGATCCCGCATGGGTAGATGCCATGGTGGAAGAGTATGATTCGATTGTCAGAAACAGTGCATGGGAGATTGTCCCAAGGCCGGAAGGGAAATCAATGATGGGTTCGAGATGGATCTACAAAGTGAAGCAAGCAGCTGACGGGAGTGTGGAGAAGTATAAGGCAAGATTTGTTGCCCGAGGCTTCTCACAGATTGAGGGGATCGATTATGAGGAAACCTTTGCACCTTTCACAAGGTATTCTTCCATACGGACGATTCTTGCTCTCTCAGCGCAGATGGGGTGGCACATTCATCAGATGGGTGTGAAGACTGTGTTCCTCAACAGAGTGATTGAGGAGGAGGTGTACATAGATCAGCCCGAAGGTTTCTATATCTTCAACAACGAGTCGCATGTGTGCAGGCTCAAGAGAGTGTTGTATGGGTTGAAACAAGCACCTCATGCTTGGTACACACGGATAGACAATTATTTCACTGGACTTGGATTCTCCTAGAGTGAGGCGGATTCGAACCTATACCAGATAGTGGTGGAGGGTAAGTTGCTAATCATTATACTTTATGTAGATGATTTGATTTTGATGGGTGATGAAATGTTGATACTCTCATGCAAGGTTGATCTTGCAAAAGAGTTTGAGATGAAGGACTTGGGCCTCATTCATTATTTCCTGGGATTGGAAATTTGGCAGCGCAGTGATGGATTGTTTGTGTCTCAAGGCAAGTATGCCCGGGAGATACTGGGAAATTCAACATGCATGGTTGCAAGCCTATCGACACTCCTCTTCGTGGTGGATGGAGGAAAGAGGATGCTACATTGGCAGAGGTAGTGGATGCCACTGTTTACCGACAGTTGGTGGGGTCGCTTATGTATCTGGTCAATACACGACCCGACATATGCTATGTTGTTAACCAGCTTTCACAAGCTATGGTTAAGCCTACCAAGCTCTACTGGAAGGCATGAAAGCATGTATTGAGATATCTCAGAGGCACATTGGGATATGGATTATGGTACAGATAGTCGGATGAGGTGAAGCTATGTTGCTTCACGGATGCAGATTGGGCAGGGAGCCCAAACGGACAGAAAGAGCACATCTGGAGGGATTTTCAGTATCGGGTCGACAGAAGTTTCTTGGTACAACAAGAAGAAAAGATCCGTGGCACTCAGTTCAGCAAAGGCCGAGTATATGGCAGCGAGTTTGGCTGCATGCGAGGCTATATGGATGAGGAGAAAGATCCTGGTCGAGTTGTTCGGTTCACACTTAGATCCTACTGTGATATATTGTGATAATCAGAGTTGCATCAAACTCTCGGTTAATCCAGTATTTCATGATAGATATAAACACATTGACATCCAGTATCATCATATTAGAGATTGTGTGCAGCAGAATATCATGTTACTTTCATACATTCCGACGGAGGATCAGGATGTTGATATCTTGACGAAGGCGATCACCAGGAGCAAATTCGAATACCATAGGGGCAGGATAGGGGTGGAAGATAATCCGTATCTTCTTGAGAGGGAGTGTTGAGATTGCAACAAGATGATGAGCTTAGTGGAAAGAAGTCGCCTTCACTAAGTGGGCCCGCAAGCTATTTTTGATGCAAGTATATTTTTAGAATATGTCTATTTTTAGACATGTCGATCATATTCTATGAGTTGCAGGATGCTATTTGTGGATGGTTGGTCAATTTGGAAAAAATATATGGACTTATATTTTTAGACATATTAGGAAAAATCTATTTTTAGATTGCCAGTCTAAAAATAGATATGTCGAATATTATTAGCTCTTAATAATATTTGGACTATAAACATTATCTTATTCTCTTGGAGCACTTTAGTTAAGTGCACAGATGTGGCACAGGAGCTGACAGAAGGAATTACGCTATTCTTGAGGGTTAAGTGGAGCTATTTCATGGACACTTCAATTAGAACTCATGTGACAAAGTTTGGCGGAGTTATTGAGCTAGTTGATGGAGTTGTGTTCAGTTTAACTGAGTTAAACATAGTTGAGCTAGTTGTATCTAGTCTAACTGATTGATACACTAGTGAGAGTGGTGTGAATTAATTATTAATTAATTCACTAATTATTAACTCATTAATCAACTAAAGAATACATCAGTTAACTACAGTGCATGGACAGTTTCAGTGGATACCAGTGAAGAGGTAGGTGAAAGAGAAGTGTGACTATCAGTTGTGACTATAGTGTTGCATGATTTGCAACAACCAGTGATCGGAGATGCCAATGAGGATTGTGTGAGCAAGGCTGGACCAATTCGAGTTCATTCAAAGCCATTCTTCAGCAGTGATTTCACAGTAGAGGCATGCTATCAGGTGGTAGAGATTGGAGCATGTGATTTGCTAGATCGGGCTTGATTAGTGTGTAGCAATTGGAGATTGTACTGAGAGCTTTGTGAGGAAATTTGTATAATGATTGTTACATGATATCTATGACATACAATATACAGATAGTTGGGGGTTTTCAGCTTTAAGCTTTCCCATAAAATATTGTGTTCATATGTGTGATTGTTTATGGTTTTAATGTGCGCATGTGATTTTTTTTATTTCTACAATTAATGATCAATGGTAGAAGATATTTTGTATTATGCATGAAGTTAAAATAGTGTGTGATCAGGAGAATCTTGGTGAATAATATATCAGTTATTCAAATTTCTACAGGGTTTATAATGTTAATCATCCCTTGGGTTTATTAATCCCTTAGGTTTATAATATTAATCCCTTGGGTTTGTAATATTAAAAACCCCTTGGGTTTAATATTATTCCCTTGGGTTCATAATCCGTTAGGTTTATAATATTAATCATTCGAGTTTATTAATACCTTGGGTTTATTAAATTAGTAATCCCTTAGGTTTATTAATCCTTTGGGTTTATAATATCAATAATCCCACAACCACATTAATAAATCCCACATTAATCCCAAAAATACATTAAACCATATTTATTAATCTGGTTCACAATATCAATAATCCCTTGGGTTTATAAAATCAATAATCCCAAGGGTTTATAATATTAATCCCTTGGATATTAATCCCTTAGGATTATAAAATCAATCCCTTGGATTTAATATTATTACCTTGTGTTTATAATGTTAATCCTTTGGGTTTATAATATTAGTAATTTCATGGGTGTTTATAATATTAATCCTTTGGGTTTATAATATTTCTAATTCCTTGGTTTTATAATATTAATCCCTTGGGTGACCCGAGGGTAGCTCAATTGGTGATCAAAGTAATGTGAAATTTTTGAAAATTGAGAGATCCATGATGCAAATCGCCCTATTTGTAACCTGGTTTATGGAGAATATGATAGCTCATAGACCCTCAGAGGTTTACTTATAGCTAGAATTCTTGTAACCTAGTTATTCAGTAAGGATCTATCTCCCGGAAGGCCTTAACCTAAATTTTTTTAACCACTACTACGGACTTAGGTTTCTAGAGCATGATAGCCACCATTATTAGTTGAGTAGAGATTTTTATTCTAGAGCCTAGTGCCAAGGGGATGTGTAATTATGTCTGTGCTCAACTTGGAGTTGACACATGTCCCTTTTAATATAAAAATAATATATTCTGCAAATAGAACAATGTGGACTATAATAATAAAAAAATGAATACATTATGCATGTTTAATTAGTTGACTATATGACTTAATATAATTATTTTTCCATATAAATTAATTAGAAGTGGAAAAAAATGTGAGTAAATGTTTAAACCTTAAACTCTTTAATAAGGAAAATTTTAAGGATGGAAATTTATTTTAAGGTGTAGAAATTTTCAATTTTTTCCAGTCCATAATATGCAAAATGTTTGGTGATATTTTTGTAAAACAATTTTATCCTAGATAAAATGGAAATTAGTAATTCTATTTGTTGGAAAAAAAGAAAAATTAACCCATCTCAAAAATTTAGCCTTAAAATTTTCCTTGCTTTTCAAAAATATTTCATAATTTAAATAAACTATTTGAAAATCTATGTTAACTAAATTATGTTGATGTCAACTTCATAATTATCTATATATAGAAAAAAATGTTAAAATAAAATATTTTAATGTTGAATATAATAAAATATTATATGTAGGTTAATAATAACAAAAAAACCATTTTAATGTGGGGGCAATAAAATGTCTCAATGCACAATGTAAAATATAATAATGTCAACTATGTATATATTATTTATTGTTTAAAAACAATTATGTGTATATCATATAAAGTCATTGAAAAAAAATAGTTTTTATGATTAAAACTTTTGAAGTGATTTCAATATTTTATAGTTTGGTCCTTCTCTAGGTATATGTTTTTTGTTGAAATCCAACAAAATTTTTTGGACTTACAAGTTAATTTATGTACTCTATATAGCATTAAAAAATACAATTTAAACAATGAAAAATTACACATTGTATTTTTCACTCTAAAAGAAGTTTGCACCTAAATAAATTTGATCCCTCTCAGGTCATGTTATATCCATGCTTAAGATGGATATGTACTGGTAATAACCATAGGCTTATCACTCACAACTCGAGTCAATCAAGAAGAAAAGGTGGTGGAACCCTTCAAACTTATTTGGGCATAACCTTTTGTTGTAATGATAGTAATGGATAAGGATGATGTGATTTCATAAGCCCACATCTAACAGTGTATCACTATGCCAAACTTCTAAGCTTATACTTGGCCATGAGGGTAGAGAAAGAGTAATTATTTCAACTGACACTTTGATAAACAATTTACTTTAGTAAACTTTTGAACCAAATATCCCTCTCAAACTGTAGTTATTTTAAATGGAAATGAACAACAAAATACACTAATTCATCTCTAGTACCATCACCTCTTAACTAGAAGTATATCGTTAGTTACATTTATGGGGACACAACATCTAGATCTGACCAAAACCACATGGAATCATAAATGACAAAATTACCTGGTAGCATAAGTTTTTAACAACACCCATGATAATATTTTTTTAGCTTCTCTTAAATATAACAATGTCACGTAGACAAATAATTTGCACTAATTGAGTCACGGAGAAAATACCTAGCACCTCATAATGTATGGAATTCCCAACTAGCAATTAAGCTTAACTAAGCTTACCTGCAATTAATCACATGGGTATGATGGTTATTGTGACTAGTTACATGATTTATTTACCACGAAGGTAAATATGAGTAATTGTAAGGTTGACTTTGGGTAGTTAACTCTTTTTTTTTCTAGAGAAAGAAAAAAATAACAAGTTTTCCTTGAAACGAAAATTGTTATAATCATGACACATAACTTTATATTAAAAAACTAAAACATTTATTCTGAACCAAGCACATATTACAACATTTCCAAATATATGTGACATCAAAACATTAGCTGCGGTAGTGTATTTGGTGCAAGGGTGTACCAAACACTCTTCTTTAGCAAGTTGGCTACTACCTGCACAAGGTCACAGAGAAAATGATTGTTTATTGTCAATGGAACAGATTTAACATAATGTGAACTAATTTTGAAGGGAAAAATAAGCATACAACACAAATAACACAACAAAAGATACAAAATACAAATTCTCGATGGAGAAAACAACCTAATAAGACAAGCAGAGAATTCTCCCTTTATTAGGTGTTGGTGATGAAAAAGATACAATGTTAGACTCTTGAAGCGGGTCCTTTAAGCTATGGAGCTCAAATACCCAAAACAAGGGGGCTCCTTCCCTCAATTTCCTGCAAGAACCTTCTCCCTCACTCAAAGGATGGTCGATCAAGATCAAATGGTGAACCTCTCTCTGTTGGATTGAAATGTTGGATGTCCAACATATAAGTCCTTCAAATCCCTATGTTGTTGGATTTGCAAGTTGGCCATCAAAACAATGTGTCTCCCTTTCTTCTTCCAAAGGTTAGTTTATATAGGAATTTTTTGAACTTATCTTCCCTCTCTTGGCCCAATATTGATAGTGACCCAAGAGTGGCGAGGAGATTCCCTTGTGGGTTGCATTCCTCCTTAAGTTGGCTTGAATTTGACTGTCCTTGACAGTACTAGGAAGAGAATCATCTTGGAAAATCATGTCAGGTGGTCCCGAATGGAGACATTTTGTCATCTCCAGGACCGCGCAACTATCCAATGAATAGTCGCACTATGCACAAAAATCCTTTGATGTTGGTGCATTGTCCATTAATTTCCATCTAAACCTAAGGAAAAATTAAACTTTTTGTCTTTCCTAGTGTATTTATTCTTTGAAAATATTTATATGTACCTTTTGTTTGGCATTTTTAATTTCTTTTTCCTGTATGATTTTATGGTGTTAACAGTTTCCCCCTAATTTATAAGGTATAGGAATAACTGTATAGCCGAAATAAATTATTTTTTCTTTTCCGTGTGATACTTTTGAGAGAGAGATAGATTAAATTGCTTTGGAACTGAGTTGGGAGACCCCTTGTCTTAAGTAAAAAGACACCATGCTCTATAGGAAACTCATAAGAGAAAAAATAAGAAATTTTTCTACGAGGCGGGCATGTCCCATGCTCATGATGTTTGACTAGTTAAGCTAATATTACAGAGACTGGTTTTTTCATGTCATATATGTTGTTGGTGACCTGCTGTCTTTCATTAAGTAAGTGGGGTATAGAGCGAACAGGTCTAGGTAATATGGTAGCCAACTAGAAGGGTGTAGGCAGTAAAAGTCAGGTTGATGACAATAGTTGTTGATGCCCTTGGGGGAATTTTTTCTTTGAACAAAAAATGATGAATATGGTACCCACATGCATGGCGTGCTTTATAGAAAGTGCTATATGGATGCATGGGTCTTTGACTATTGGATACCTTCCCGTGTAAGCATTGTTGAAAGAGATGCTTATTGATATACGGGTCTTCGATGAATTCTAACAAAATGAAATGGTTATGAAGTATGTTACCATCCTTGACATGAAAACTTGGTTGATGGCGAATGTCAAGAGGATCGATGACATCAATGGGTGATGTTAATTCCCATTGTGCCATTCGAGGATGCCCCTTTTATGGTGAGGAATCATCCAAGGTACTACCTCCTTCCTGGAAAATGGTTGTTTGAAGTTGACAAGAAGGAAGCATTCACTGATCGAAACAAGTACTGATGCAAGGGACCATGTTTTCTTGATGTAGCAGGGTGTAATGTGATAGGTTAACAAGGAATGATGATCATAGGTGACTATGACTGATGATGGTGGTTATGTGGCCCGACGTCGGAGCTATAAATGTGAGTGGCTGCAGTCATAACAATTTTTGATGGGGAAATCCCTAGGGTCGGTAGGACCTACAGGGTGCGTGTATGTTTTCTATGATTATCATGGTTAGGTGTGGTAAAGAATGCATAGCTCTGACCAAGGGTAATTAGGGATTGATTCTAGGTAAGAAATGTCAATGGATGGGTGATAGTTTTCTCCTAAAAAAAAAACTTTGTACACTTTCCAAAAGAATATTAAAGTGGTTTGGATGTAGAAGCATGGAGACAGGTGCCCCATAAACATGAATAATCCTACACAATGATGTGAGGAGTGTGTTTTTGATGAGGGTGGGGGGCCCATTGGTTGGTATCAATGCGAGGGTGATGAGGCGGATGAAATGTTGCAGATGGGCTATGATTATAAGGGTGTGATAGGCCAAATGTGAAACATGGTGATGCATTTTTATTGATCCTCTTGTAGAGAATGGTAGCCCAGGAAAGGGGTTTTAACATTAAATGGGTAAAAATTTCCTGGATGTTTGATGATGGGTGTATGAACATGAAGTGGTTCTCGGGCCAAATTTTATGGTCATGGCTTCAGACTTTGGCATATGGTCTACATGAGTGATGGATGAAATCTAAGGTGAGGCTCTACCGACCTACAAGGGTGTTTATCATGTGCAAGATGGGGTGATGATAAACATGGTCGGGTAAATGAAACTTATGGTTTTATTATGAGGAAATGATGTTAGGATATGCAAAAAAAATTGGGAATCCTATCATGCTGAGGATAGAATGATACCTACTCTTGTACTTTTGTTGTTAAGGACGTATAGTGATTTGGCGTGCCTGCAACATATACAACCAATACCTTAATTGAAAGCATCTTTTCCATACAATAATTTTGAAATAACTTTAATGTTAAAGTGATAAGAGAGGGCGTACCTGAACTGAAGTATGGAGGGGGTGGGCATTGGGCCCGAAAATGACTTTATTTAAAACATGGATTTATGGGGTCCAGATTGAATGTGATGAAGTGTTGATCACTATGTTTCTCATATTTTTGTGGTTGGGTACTCTAAGATCCATTTATGGGATTTTGAAAATGATAAAAGGGTAATATATAGGCCAATATGGCCCATTTTCAAATCATTTGTGCTTTCTAAGGGCCCGAGGTAAGAGCAAAGCTATATTCTCGAGATTTTTTGCTGTTTCGGTTAGTCATAGCACCAAGATTCACACGGTCAGTGTCAGGTAGGAGCTAAAACATACTACTAGTTATTTTTGTCATTTTCATGTGTGGGCGGTCCATAAAAATGTGATTTTGTACAGATTTTATGCCCATTTTTGGGCAAGACCATGCGGGTGATTGGAAATGGTGCACGTGGTCCCTACACAAAGGTTTCCCTTTGCGCATAGACCCACAAGTAGTCAAGCTTTAGCGCACTGTGTCACACACTTGTGTTTGGTATAGGTGCACGGTCAATGTGCAGAGATGGTTAACAAGAACAAGGAAGTCATTTTTAAAGAAATGTGATGGTTTTTTGTTCAAAAACTGATTTTTTTGTATTTTCCTTGGTGGAAAGATGTTGTGGAGAGAGAAGGACTAGCTTGATCACTACGCGACAGTGGCCCAAAACCCCCATGATCGAGAGACACTAGCTCGGTATGGTTTTCTCAAGTTCCTGGAGAAAAAAATACAAATATCTCAGGATGGGTTCTTATGCTACCTAGTCCGATTCTGGAACAGGTGGCGGCATGTTATGGTCTTGTGCCAAAGAGATGTGGTGATCCAACTTGAGACTGATGTCTACTTTGTGACAGGTCTCTTGCCTCAAGGGGAGGCACTCCCCTATCCACTCCCTCCTGGGGGAGTGAACATTCATTACTATGTTGAGGAGGCGGGGCATTGCGGTCTCAACCCCATTACCCAAGGCTGCATCTAATTGAGCTCTATCACTGATTTGGCTGAGAGAGCTGCTTGAGAAATGATAGTTCACCTATCTAGGTTGACATCGACCCACTGAGTGTCAAGTCCATGTATTACAGTGTTACATCGACTCCAGGTTGGTCACTTTTTTTATTGGGTCTACTATGTTTATTAAGGTATGTCACTCAACTGGCCAAAGCATAGAGGGGTTCTGCAAATACCTTTGCATATGCTAGAATTATTTGTAGTATCATGTATGAGCAGGTTGTGATGTTACGACCCTTTGTGGTAGTACATCTAGGTCCTTCGAGGGATCCTTGGATGTGTCGATGGGCACCTGTGATGCCCCGCAGTGGTGGGGGAGAGGCAAGTCAGTATTAGGATGCGACGGTTGAGGCATGGTTCGAGTTGAACCCATAGTTATTCTTCGAGTTTCTGTATGTGGGGGTGGACTTCTGGGGGGATTCAAACATGGGTCTCCCTCCTAACTATGCATGGGGATCGACATGTATGACCTTTTATGTTTTCTTCATTTAAGAGTCAAATTTTTGTATATATGTGTGTGTGTGTGTGTCTTTGATGGTGACACTGATATTTTTTTTTTCATTGCAGATGTGGGGTTGACAGGGCATCCTACTACTCGCTTGGTAGGCCATCATCCTAGGAGGAGGTATTCTCCTGGGGTGGATCAGGCCCAGCTTGGGGGTCAGGTTGTTGCTGGAGGTCCCTCAAGGGAGGGTAGTAACATTGCAACTAATGGTGGGGATGTTGCCCTCTTGGCTTGTGCTAAGGTGGCCGAGGCACAAGCGGTCGTGGTTGAGGAGCTGTTGGTTGCTTCTGATATTCGATTATTGGTGGTAGAGGCCCAAGAAACCAATGTTGAGGGTCAACTGGGGGTTGCTGAGGCTTGGTCCGAGGCGACAGATGCTTGTGCTCTGGACTTGGCATATTCATGGAGTCTTCCAGAGAGGATGACTCGAGGTTTATCAAACAGGGGTTTTGATGACTTGGCCGATATCTGGTTGGAGATAGTGATGGCCCGGGAGAGGGCGCATCACCCAACTTTGCGTTGAGCAGCACTTACTGCCGCAACTGCTACTCTTATACTAGCACTGGGTACTCGCGTGGGTCCAAAGGACCCACCAAGTGGGGCTCGGCCTTAAATATATTGTGTGATCAGCGAAAAAACCCACTATGAGGATGTTTCCTTGTGTTGATGATATGCATATTTTCTGACTGACGTAATATTCAGTGACTTGTTTTTGTATACTGGTACACATATTTTTTGATGTATATATGCACGATGTATTTTGGCGGCTCTTATGATGTTTCTATGGTTACTTTTATATTTTTTTATATGTTTATGATGGATGTTATGTACTTATTACGGATGTTATGAATACGATGAAATTTTTTTTTATGGATGATGATTTATATGAGATGTTGAGATTGCAACAAGATGATGAGCTTAGTGGAAAGAAGTCGCCTTCAGTAAGTGGGCCCGCAGGCTATTTTTGGCGCAAAGTCTATTTTTAGACATATGGATCATGTTCTATGAGTTGCAGGATGCTATTTGTGGATGGTTGATCAAGTTGGAAAAAATAGATGGACTTCTATTTTTAGACATATTGGGAAAAATCTATTTTTAGATTTCCAGTATAAAAATAGATATGTCGAATATTATTAGCTCTTAATAATATTTGGACTATAAACATTATCTTATTCTCTTGGAGCACTTCAGTTAAGTGCACAGATGTGGCACAGGAGCTGACAGAATGAATTACGCTATTCCTAAGGGTTAAGTGGAGCTATTGCATGGATACTTCAGTTAGAACTCATGTGACAGAGTTTGGTGGAGTTGATTGAGGAGTTAATGGAGTTGTGTTTAGTTTAACTAATCTAAACATAGTTGAACTAGTTGTATGTAGTCTAACTAATTAATACACTAGTGAAGAGTGGTGTGAATTAATTATTAATTAATTCACTAATTATAAACTCATTAATCAACTAAATAATACATCAGTTAACTTCAATGCATGGACAGTTTCAGTGGAGACCAGTGCAGAGATAGGTGAAAGAGCAGGTTAACTATCAGTTGTGACTATACTATTGCATATTTGCAACAACCAGTGATTGGAGGAGCCCATGAGGATTGCGCAGTACAAGCCAGGTGGTTCAAGTTATTTAATGAGCCATCCTACAGCATTGATTACACAATAGAGGCTGGCTATCAGGTGGCAGAGATTGGAGCATGTGTTTTGCTAGATCTAGCTTGATTAGTGTGTAGCAATTGGAGGTTGTGCTGAGAGCTTGTGAGGAGCTTTGTACAATTATTGTTACATGATCTCTATGACATATAATATACAGATAGTTGGGGGTTTTCAGCTTTAAGCTTTCCCATGAAATACTGTGTTCATATGTGTGATTGTTTATGGTTTTAATGTGCGCATGAAATTGATTTTATTTCCGCAATTAATGATCAATGGTAGAAGAGATTCTGTATTGTGCATGAAGTTAAAATAGTGTGTGATCAGGAGAATCTCGGTGAATAATATATCAGTTATTCAAATTTCTACATGGTATCATAGCGATATTGATCATTGGAGCAATTGCAAAACATTGAAGCGGTTGAGTTTTGTGCTGGTGGAATTCGAATTTGCAGCAGTGTTTTCTTGGTGTCGAAGTTGAGATGTCTTTCAATGGATTGCGATTGGAGTATGCCCTTGAGGGCAGGTCGAATTATATTGCATGGAAGGACAGGATGGAGGCGGTGCTGGATGAAAATGGGTTGAAGGAGTTCATAGATGCAGAAATTCCAAAGCCTACTTCTAGTGATGCTGCCGTACTTGACGCATGGCAAAAGAAGACAACAAAGTGTCGAAGGATTCTGTTGGAAGGTGTGAAGGATCACATAGTGTCCAGCCTTCATGGTAAGGCTTCTCCATTCTTGATGTGGAAATATTTGACAGATTTATTTCAAAGAAAGAGCGACCAGAGGAAGTTGGCGCTCAAGGATAGACTCAGAAACATAAAAATGGAGAAAGGCGACAATATGCCCAAGTACCTCACGAAGTTCATCCAATGCAGGGATGAGCTGGGAAGTGTGGGGGTTAATATTGATGATGAGGACTTGGTGAGCTTGGCTCTCCTTGGGCTTCCGAAGAGTTGGCATTCCTATCAGGACTCCATCAATGGTCGGGAGAAATTGCCAGGATGGGAGCGACTTTGGTCGGATCTTGTGCAAGATGAGATAAAGCGAAGTACCAGGGATAGATCTTCATCAAAGAACTCTGATGAAGAAAATTTTTCTTTGGCTGCCAAAGAAAAGAAGGGGAAGAGCAAGAAGCATGCTTCTCAATCCGGTGCGAAAGGCAAGAAGCAGGACATGTCCAAGGTGAAGTGCTTTCACTGTCACCAACACAGACATTATGCCACTAGTTGTCCACAGAAGAAGGAAAATAAGCAGGCTGTTGGATCTGTAGCTGGAGAGGCCTTAGCCTCGCAGTTTGAGCTGGATTTTTCGCTGATCGCATGCTTGGTCTCAAGTGTGATGGGTTCAGTGTGGTTTCTTGACAGTGGTGCATCTTTTCACATGACAGGAGATTGAAATTTTTTTACTGATCCGGATGAGAAAGATCTTGGAGTGCACATCGAGATGGGCGATGATGGTAGATACAGTGCAACCGCTATCAATACCATTTCCTTTGAGAGGGAGTCTGGTAAACCCTTCGTATTGAAGGAAGTGATGCATGTTCCAGGATTGATGAAGAATCTGATCTCTATGGCGATGTTATAAGACAAGGGATATGATGTTGTCTTTAGCGAGGGAAAGGCTTTCCTACGTAGTAAGGCAACTGGTGAGACCCAGAGGATAGGGGTTCGAGTTAAGAACCTTTATCAATTGTAGGTAGATGGTTGCGCAGCAATTTCAGGCAAGGCAGAAGGAGTGGTGAGCCGGGATGATGGCAAGTTGTGGCACTGGAGATTGGGCCACCTTCACCATGGAGCTTTGAAGATACTGCAGCAGATTTCTACTGGGCTTCCTAAGGGTACTCTTGCGTAGTCAGATCAGTGCAAGGTATGTACCTTGGGAAAATTTGTTAAAGCCACCTTTCACGAGAAGGATAGTCGCGCCACGACGATCCTTGAGAGAATTCACACAGAATTGTGTGGACCTTTCTCAGTAGCTTCGACAGCAAAGAACAAGTACTATGTGATATTTGTTGATGATTTTTCTCGTAAGTGCTGGATCTTCTTCATGCAGAAGAAGAGCGAGACATACTCAAAGTTCTATGAGTTCAAGGCACTGGTTGAGAAATAATTGGGGAAGTAGGTGAAGGCTCTTAGGAGTGACAATGGTGGTGAGTTCATCTCTGGTGAATTCGAGGACTTTTACAGTGCAGAAGGAATTTGAAGAGAGCTCATAGCACCTCATAACCTACAGCAGAATGGGGTTGCTGAGCGGAAGAACAAAACGATCGTGGGTGTTGCACGGGAAATGTTGCATGATCAGGGCCTTCCCATACACTTGTGGGCTGAGGCATGCAATACTGCAGTATATGTGCAGAACCATTGTCCTCACAGGATACTTGGCATGAGTACACCCAAGGAGGCGTTTTCTGGTAAGAAGCCTGATATTTCCCATTTGAGGATTTTTGGTTCACCTATTTACATTCATGTGACGAAGGATGCCAGGAAGAAGCTGGAGCCAACTGTAGAGGTTGGGATATTTGTGGGCTACACTGATACACCCCACAACTATCGTGTGTATTTTCCAGACAGTCGCAAGACTGTTGTGCGACGGGATATCAAATTTCATGAGGAGAAAGCCATGAAGTGTTCGATTGAGAGGAAGCCACACTTGCATGCAGATGAGGAGCTATTAGTTCCTAAGGATGAGTCTCTAGATGTGGATCAGCCACAAGAGGAGGTTCATGGAGTGGAAGAGACCACTCATGTAGCGCCAACCATCAAAGGGCAGAAGCACACTACAGAAGCAGAGCGACTGGCTCAAGATGCAGAGAGGGTTGTAGGAGCACCTACATCACAGCGCAGACAAAGAAAGTCACCTGACCGGTATAATGGATACATGGCTCTTATGAGCAAGTGTATCGTGACAGAGCCATCCTCTTTGGAGGAAGCTGTGGAGGATCCCACATGGATAGATGCCATGGTGGAAGAGTATGATTCGATTGTCAGAAACAGTGCATGGGAGATTGTCCCAAGGCCGGAAGGGAAATCAGTGGTGGGTTCAACATGGATCTACAAAGTGAAGCAGGCAGCTGATGGGAGTGTGGAGAAGTACAAGGCAAGATTTTTTTCCCGAGGCTTCTCACAGATTGAGGGGATCGATTATGAGGAAACCTTTGCACCTGTCGCAAGGTATTCTTCCATACGGACGATTCTTGCTCTCTTAGCGCAGATGGGGTGGCACATTCATCAGATGGATGTGAAGACTGTGTTCCTCAATAGGGTGATTGAGGAGGAGGTGTACATAGAGAAACTTGAAGGTTTAAAGATCTTCAGTAGCGAGTCGCATGTGTGCAGGCTCAAGAGAGCGCTGTATGGGTTGAAACAAGCACCTCATGCTTGGTACACACGGATAGACAGTTATTTCACCGGACTTGGATTCTCCAAGAGTGATGGGGATCCGAACCTATACCAGATAGTGGTGGAGGGTAAGTTTCTAATCATTGTACTTTATGTAGATGATTTTATTTTGACGGGTGATGAGCTATTGATACTCTCATGCAAGGATGATCTTGCAAAAGAGTTTGAGATGAAGGACTTGGGCCTCCTTCATTATTTCCTGGGATTGGAAATTTGGCAGTGCAGTGATAAACTATTTGTTTCTCAAGGAAATTATGACCGGGATATATTAGAGAAGTTCAACATGCATGGCTGCAAACCTGTTGATACTCCTCTTCTTGGTGGATGGAGGAAGGAGGATGCTACTTCGACGGAGGTAGTGGATGCCACTGTTTATCGATAGTTGGTGGGGTCACTTATGTATCTGGTCAATACACGACCCGACATATGCTATGCTGTTAACCAGCTTTCACAAGCTATGGTTAATCCTACCAAGCTCTTCTGGAAGGCAGGCAAGCATGTATTGAGATATCTCAAAGGAACATCGGGATATGGATTATGGTACAGATAGTCGGATGAGGTGAGGCTATGTGGCTTCACAGATGCAGATTGGGCAGGGATCCCAACGGACAGAAAGAAAACATCTGGAGGGATTTTCAGTATCGGGTCGACAGTAGTTTCTTGGTACAGTAGGAAGCAGAGATCCGTGGCACTCATTTCAGCAGAGGCCGAGTATATGGTAGCAAGTTTGGCTGCATGCGAGGCTATATGGATGAGGAAGATCCTGGTCGGGTTGTTCGGTTCACACTTAGATCCTACTGTGATTTATTGTGATAATCAGAGTTGCATCAAACTCTCGATTAATCCAGTATTTCATGATATATCTAAGCACATTGACATCTGGTATCATCATATCATAGATTGTGTGCAGCGGAAGATCATGTCACTTTCATATATTCCCACGGAGGATCAGGATGCTGATATCTTGACGAAGGCGCTCACCAGGAGAAAATTAGAATACCACAGAGGCAGGATAGGGGTGGCAGATAATCCTTATCTTGTTGAGAGGGAGTGTTGAGATTGCAACAAGATGATGATCTTAGTGGAAAGATTTCGCCTTCACTAAGTGGGCCCGCAGGCTATTTTTGGCGCAAAGTCTATTTTTAGACATATGGATCATGTTCTATGAGTTGCAGGATGCTATTTGTGGATGGTTGATCAAGTTGGAAAAAATAGATGGACTTCTATTTTTAGACATATTGGGCGGAATCTAATTTTAGATTGCCAGTCTAAAAATAGATATGTCGAATATTATTAGCTCTTAATAATATTTGGACTATAAACATTATCTTATTCTCTTCGAGCACTTCAGTTAAGTGCACAGATGTGGCACGGGAGCTGACAGAAGGAATTACGCTATTCCTGAGGGTTAAGTGGAGCTATTACATGGATACTTTAGTTAGAACTCATGTGACATATTTTGGTGGAGTTATTGAGGTAGTTGATGGAGTTGTGTTCAGTTTAACTGAGTTAAACATAGTTTAGCTAGTTGTATCTAGTCTAACTGATTGATACACTAGTGAGAGTGGTGTGAATTAATTTTTAATTAATTCACTAATTATTAACTCATTAATCAACTAAAGAATACATCATTTAACTTCAGTGCATGGACAGTTTCAGTGGAGACTAGTGCAGAGATAGGTGAAAGAGAAGGTTAACTATCATTTGTGACTATACCGTTGCATATTTGCACCTACCAGTGATTGGAAGAGCCCATGAGGATTGCGCAATACAAGCCAGGTGGTTCAAGTTATTTAATGAGCCATCCTATAGCATTGATTATGCAATAGAGGCTGGCTATCAGGTGGCAGATATTGGAGCATGTGTTTTGCTAGATCTAGCTTGATTAGAGTGTAGAAATTGGAGGTTGTGCTGAGAGCTTATGAGGAGCTTTGTACAATGATTGTTACATGATCTCCATGACATATAATATACAGATAGTTGGGAGTTTTCAGCTTTAAGCTTTCCCATGAAATACTGTGTTCATATGTGTGAATGTTTATGGTTTTAATGTGCGCATGCGATTGTTTTTATTTCCGCAATTAATGATCAATGGTAGAAGAGATTTTGTATTGTGCATGAAGCTAAAATAGTGTGTGATCAGGAGAATCTCGGTGGATAACATATCAGTTATTCAAATTTCTACATGAGATGCATTCTAGTCTAGGATATGGTTAGCTATGCGATCAACTACCTGATTTTGATCTCTTGGTATATCTGTAAATGTAATGTGATCAAAGTGGTGGAATAACCGACGTGCATGCATGTACTTCCTAAATAGGTGTGAATCCCATACTTGAAAGGCTTGGTTTAACTGTAATACCACTAACTAGGAATCAAGAAAGACATGTAAATGGCTAATGCACTAGTTGGAGGCATCGCTCAATAACCCGATGACTGCATCATATTATGATTTATTATTTGTGGCTGAAACAATACATACTCCGTTAGTGAGGAATGGTGATCAGTTAGGAGAGTATATGGCCTAGGCAGTTGCGGCTAAATTTTGTGACCATCGAGAGGCTCCATCAGCAAATCCAAAATAGTATATGGGTGGACGATCCATCTATGACAAAAGAGAGTTGTTTTTTAGAACAAGTCCATGATGATTGTGATCATCATAAAAAATTATGTTACATTCAGTTTATCTCTAGCGTACTAAGATTTTCTGCCTTATGGGTGGAATTTTTTGAGGTAGAGCCCATTGAAGGGATTAGCTAGGCATGTAATGTTGGGCTCTGAAAAAATGTATGCTCCTTTGAGGAGATAATGTTTGATGATGTAAGGACCCATCCATAACGTCTGGAACTTACCGGGTCTGAAGGATTCTTTTGCAACATCGTAGTGAATGACTAACTCCCCCTCGGAAAATGAGTGAGGGTTGATGTTGTGGTAAAATGATGCTTTTACTCTTTTCTTGTGAGCCTCATTATGTTGGAGAGATTCTCATCGAATTTCATCGACGAGTTCTAATTGTACTACCGTTTCTTTAGAGACAGAGTATCAGTGAGAAGTTCGATTACTGTGTGTAAGTTGGGGATTTCGTGCTCAATGGGAAGCATGACCTCTACTCTGTATACCAACTAGAAAGGTGTGAACCTTGTTGAGGATTTTACCACTGTGTGGTATGCCCATAAGGCTAAAAACACCATATGGTGCCAGTTGATTTTATGGTTGTTTACCATGCGCTGTAACATTGTTTTGAGTACCTTGTTAAAAAATTCTATCTGGTCGTTGTACTGGGGGTAGTATGGTGATGCAAACTCATGCTTGAACCCAAGGTGATCTGATAGCTTCTGAAATATTTCATTCTCAAAATTCTTTCCATGGTCGAAGACTAACTCCTTAGGTACACCAAACCGGAATGAAATGGTTGAAGAGAAGTTAAGTTGTTGCTTCTACGGTTGTATGTGGGCATGGATTCTACCCATTTAGTGAAATAGTCAACCCTACTATGATGTATTTGTGGTTACCAAATGACATAGGGTTGCAAGTCATAAAGTTGATGCCCCATTTGCAAAAGGGGCCTGCTACAATGACCAGGTGCAAGTGAGCTAGAGGGGCTCTTGGCTTGTGAGTGTAGCGTTGGAATCGTTCACACCTTTTGACTGATTGTATGCAATCGTGGAATAGGGTGGGCCAAAAATAACTGACACGTAAGAATTTTTGGGTGGTTACCATCCCAGAGAGGTGGCCACCACAAGCCAACTATGGTAGTAATTTAGGGCCTTCTCAGCATGGTCGTGAGTGAGGCATCAACATAAAATGTTTTCAACGCCTCTTCGATAAAGGATGTCCCTCATTAGCAGGTATCGGGGGGCCTCATGAGGTGAGTTGAGGTTTGTATTTTGGGTTTGAAAAAATAGAAGAATGTCACTATAACAAGGGTCCTCTGTCATTACTATGAACAAATGTTCATCAGGTAGTGAATCATTAACTAGAGATCCCTGGGTCTCATTTGGGAGATCAGTGATGAACTCAGCTAGGATGAGTGCTTTATTTCTTTTGGGGGAGCTGAACTGTAGGTCAAATTACTGTAGTATAACAATCCATCAGGCATACTTATGGTTCATCATACGACAGGTTAGCAAATATCACATGGGGTTGATAGTTGCTATGACTGTTGTGGTATTTAGGATGATGTAATGTTGAAGATTTTGTACTGCATGTATTAGGGCTAGGGCTATTTTTTTCTTCTCACTCATACCTCAAATCAGGCCCGACTAGGTTCTTGATGGTGTAATAAATTACATGCTCTTTTATATCGGGTCCATTTTAGACTAACACCCCAACTATGGTTGTTGGAACAAGGTCTCCTACAAGCTGCGAAATTGGTCTGATTTTGTATATTTTTTATTATATTTAGTCTAGCGCAAGGGTTTAGGTGTGGGTCAAAGCCCCAAAAGCATTGTAATGTGTTAAAGGGTAAACCTGGGGTCTGAAAACCAGGGTTTGCGAACCATAGGAAAACTTAGGAAATATTTTTATAAATAGAGGAACATTTTGGGATTGTAGGCAGAAGAAAAATAAGGAGATATTGATGTGACTTGTGGTTTAGTAGATCTGTTTTGGTTTTTGGGGAAAGGACTCCTGCTGGCTGTGTGCGCGGAGATCCATAGTCCTGCTGTGTGCGGACCCTGCTGCTGTGTGCGCAGGCTGGGACGAGTATTGTAAGAGGGAATTGATGAATTGAAGAATAAGAAAGGTTGTTGAGAACTGAATCTATGTGTACTGTTTATGTGAATCATTGGTAATTACTGTATTATGCGTATTCTTTACTCAGCTGCGAAATTTTTGTGTAAGTGTGTTTACTGCATCTAGATTTATTATGTTCTGTTTTATGCAATATTGTGCTACTGTCATAGAAGTATATAATTATAGTTGACCTTGCGCACATGGATGCGAAAAGAGACGTCTAGATCCTACTTAGAAAGAGGTGATCTGGGTATCACAGGGCTAGACGCAGCTCTGCTTGCCTTACCTACCCTTTCTTAGGGTGTGGAAACCTGGTTCCAGCACCCACCCATACTACTTCGGGTGAGACTTTGACTTGCGCAAGCAGGTCACTGCCAAAAGGGCTAGTAGTATAGGGGTTTGTTGGCAAACCTTGAACTCGAGCCAACAAATGGTTCTGTTGCTGGGACCTGGAGAATTTTGAGGAAGGGATCAGGTAATGACAAGAGAGTATTGGAAGCCTAAAAGGAAGGAAATTGAGGATTGGTTCGAAAAGCAGATTCAGGAGTTTGCGATAAAAGAAAATCACAGCCCGAAGTTAACGACAGAAAAGTGGAAAAATAGGTACATTCTTACAAAAAGCTATAAAATTTTCTTTGTGAAATTTTCAATCAAGCTTCATGAGTGGCTAGCTACTAGCTAGGCTTGTAGAATTCTAGAAGTGTTGGAAGGACGAACGTGTCACTCGGTGGAATCCAGAGCTGATCCATAAGCTGGAAAGGACTTATTATACCATCACTCGCATGGTGGATCACTGGGTGGACAGTGTGCTAGGAGAATTTGTGACAGAATTTTCCATTGATCAGTTTGTCTCCTACTTCGAGGCCGAGCGGAGATTCTTTAAAGGGTTCCGGGGAAAGTTTCTGAAGAAATTACCTTTGCTGATTAAGATATTACTATGCAAGAAGAGTATTATGTGTAGTCATACCGACAGAATGACCTCGGATCGAGACAAGAGCACGACGTGCAGTGGTAAATACTATCAGACCAACCTTGACGAGTAAATATTTGCTTATAACCCTCTGCGAGAGACGGTTGGGAAAGACCCCCTGGATACAGCACCGTCCAGGCCACACAAAGGTAAGAACTCACCCATACCACCACCTTCGCCGAACAGTGATGTGGCTGCGCACCTGAAACTACGCACCTTCAAGGGGTAGGGGATGAGGATATGGACCGATTTTGGTTTGTTGCAGATTTTGTGTGGACTGCGCAAAATGTGACAAATGATATAGTGAATAGGGCGCAACTGTCCTTGGCATTCGAAGATAGAGCGTTGGACTGGTATATGCGATACATCTCTCAGAATGAGAGTGCATCTATTCAAGATATTAAGGACGCTCTAAAGAAACAATTCCGAAAGCCAAAATCTTATTCTCAGTTGGTAGAAAAAGTGAAGGAATTCAAGAAAGGTGCATTTGAGTCTGTATGGGAGGCTGATCAGTGACTGAAGAAAGCAATAAAGGAAGGAGGATTTGAGTATGACGATAGACAACATACAGAATGGTTCATCGTGATTTTGTTACCCCACCTGCATACGCCAATGAGTCACCAAACCTTTGAATCATAGGAAAAAGTTGTGGAAGTCGCTATGAAACTAGAAGCTGCACCCATATAATATAATTCGTTAGGAGTACAACAAATTCAGGAGTAGCTCGAAGCTATGCACATTGAAATTTAGAACCTACGAAAGGAATGAAGAAAAGGAGCCAGTGCAGATCTATGGTGCATATGATGTCGGGTATCTGGCCATACAAAGGATCAGTGCCCTCTAGTGGCAGATGACATGCAGGTAGAAGGACCTAGTCCGATCTTCCCACGAGCGAGTGGGGAACCTATCCTATCACGACCAGGCTCGAGCAGACCTGCGCTATGGTGCGATGACTGCAGTGTATCAGGGCTACATGATACGAACCATTTCCCTTGGCTAGGTGCGTATGTCCCAGAACTGAAGCAACAATGGTGCAGGTTCTGCTGGTTAGTAGGACACAGTGAGCAGAACTGTTGCACTTACGACCCGATGATAGATCATGGGAAATTTTATAGGGTACAATCAGACCCTGCGTCGCCTAGATCTCCTGCGAGCTTTGGTGGCTCTCCTGCAAGGGGAAGGGGAGGTCAGGGAGGAAGCGCAGGGCGAGGACGTGGGCAGCTAATCTGTTATAACTGCAGGGAGGTAGGACACTTTGCAAGGGACTACCCAAATCCTACAAGGAAATATTTAAAATATTTTAGATAGTTGGACCATGTGGTTGAATATTGCCCAATTTTAATAGCCAAAATGCAGGAAAATCAGCCCACCCCCACGCAAAATGTGCAAAGAGTTAAAGCTGAGTTAAGTAACATAGACCCGAGTGTGAAATTCATAACATGCAATGGGATGGTCACCCAAGGATCGAAGGAAGAGACTGCTCGGGATCCTATGACCTACCAAGAAGGATGGAACATAAAGAAGGGACAAGAGACAATAGCAGCTACTGCACAGCTACCGACACACCTCAAGACAGATGAGGGGGTTGAGACCTTCCTGCAGGCATGTCTAAAGCTGCTATGTAACGGAAAGGCTGTAGAGAACCTTCAGGCATTAATGAATATATGCGCAGCGCGACCCAATCCGACCCTCGGGACCAAGGATGTACACAAACTATACAGGTATAAAATATGCACCAGAAGGGAAATGCGGTTGACCTTGCAAATTGGTGACTACGAGATGGATCAAGTTATTTTAGACCTCGGATCAGATGCGAATGTGTTACCGAAGAAAACATGGCAATGAATGGGAGAACCTAAATTGGAATGGTCCACCATCCAGCTGTGCATGGAAAATCAACAGAAGATCATCCCTCTAGGAAGGATGCCAAAAATCATGGTAGATATCGCAGGAGTAAAGGTCCAAGCTGACTTTGAGGTAATAGAAATCATGGAAGATGCAGATCCCTACCCTGCACTCTTGGGACTAGACTGGGCTATAGATATGGGGGGTGTTATCAATCTCAAAAAGTGCAGCATGGTGTTTGAAAATAACGGCACACGAGTAATAGTACCATTGGATCTCGCAGAAGGCATGCGGTATACAGAGCTAGCACAGGATGCGGAGGAAGTGGATCACATCTACAAGCTCACTATGTAGGGTGAAGATTGGGTTAACCCCACGGTGGAAGGAGGACTCTGCTGGGAAAAGGATAGTGAGTGCTTTTATGACTCCTATGGGGAACTAGAGAATTGGCAAGACCGATTGCACGAGGTTTCGGCACTATGATGTCTTCAGGTAACAAGGAACTTCCAATTCATCTCCGCCGAGGTAAGAGACCTGCCCTACTTTTGGGACTCGGGTAAAATTAAGGAATTTTTACGCGGATTTGAAGCCGAAGTTCCCAAGGGATGTAGGCTAGGGGCCCTTCAGCTAGCCCTAAACGAAATGCCTGCACACTGGTGGGATACGCATGGGAAGGTCTTCCGCGATTGGGAGGAATGTCGGGATAATATGATCTTGCGATTTGAAGCTCCAACTAGGAACTGGATCCAAAAGTTCCTTGGGACAAAAGACCCATGCCGATATTTGCTTACATGGGAAACGCAAGGGTGCGATAGAACCCCAAACGAACTGGTCCACCTATTTATGCATGCCTTGGGACTGTGTCCAGCTACATGGTATTTAGATGTGGAGCTGCATCAATGCATGCACCATTGGGAGAATTTGTGGGATGAGTTTATGTGAACATTTAGGGTAGAAGATGGCACAGGGGCACTCGACGCAGCTCTGTAGAACACAGACGCCTTGACTGAGGGAAGATCACGCCTGCACATCACACCCGAATCAAGGGGAATACCAGTACCACACACGATTGAATAATGGAACCTATGCCTGATGGAAGGAACGAGTGATCCTCGAATTGTCCCAACCATGGTGCTGGACGGGATGCGTACAATTTCCAGGTTGCTTAAATTGTACCTGAATCACAGAACAACACACCTGACATCGAATTTAATTCAGGATATGTGAGCAACACGGATGCTTCATCCAAGGTCAGTAGATTCATGGGAAAGCCATCAGGTGCGGACGATGACCGTCAGAACACTGCATTATAATGAAAAGGGGATCTTACTGTTACAGAAAACAGGCGGCTGGCAATCAATGCGGAAATTTATGGTGATTTTTTACCGGTTGATTGATGGTAAGTTTCAAGTTATATTTACTCTATCGTTGGATAGCCCCAGAAATTATAAGTAATAAAGGATAACTCCGATCATGGCTCCATATTGTCTCTGTAATCTGCATATGTTATTCTGCTACTTGATTGTCGGGACCTTGTAATATCCCAGATCTGGAATAGAACAAAAATCCTGCTGAAATAACGCACTCCTGGGAGATTGATGTAAAGAAATGATTTTATAGCCCTTGGATCCCTTAGGTCAGCAGATCTAGAGTCTAGATCCAAAATCGGAGCAAAAACAAATCAAACTAGGTGTGGTAAACAGATCTCCCACCACCTAGTCTAGTTGAAAAACACCCTACAAGAGGGGCTGCAGCTATGCACAACAAACTGCTTCAGAAATAATGCAGTCTTGGACAGTATGAGTAGGAGGGCATCAAATATGATTAACTTATGAATGCACAGCAGAAAATCAGAATTATAATGAAACTCTTTCAGTATACAGTAGAATACATGAGGCAATAGAGCAAGAAATCCTCATAAAAGATAGCTGCAACACATATATATCCGTAGAAATGTCTCAACAACATTATTTAAAGGATCTATAGCAGTTGCATATTACAACTTAGATCTAGGACAGATCTATGGACAAAACATCAAATCTATTTCAGAGCTGGAAACTACATAGTCTTGTTTACAAGATCCCCTTGGGGTTTTGACCAAATCATGCATAAACAAAAGTAGATCTGAGTTTCAAGTTGCAGATCTGTAAAATGGTGCAGTAATTTCTAAATATAACATTACATTATAATAGATCAAATCTAAATATAACATGGATCAGAAAGCTAATCCATGGATCACAAAAGTGGAAGGCAAAGCCTAGCACCAGAGATCTCTCATCAAAACTATGATCAAAACACCATAAAGAATCTCATATCAAAATAACACAGTTCCTTAATGGAAACAATGCTGTAGCTCAAATGACATAGATGGCCCACTGCTAATTTATAGATCTAAAGTGCAAACAGGAGAGGCACTCTTTCAGGAGGTTAAAAGACACACTCCATGAGAAGAGGCTCCCAAAACAAGCTAGATCTCTGCAGATCTAGAATCCCACTCGCTGCAGCTTGCAAAAGCAGACAAACCCTCACTAGATCTGTGCTACAATTGGAGGTAGAGCTTGGCCTCAAGCCTAATAGTGGATCAAATCAGAAAATACTCCTCCAAGAATCCTCAAAGGAAGAGGTGAAATGCCTGCATAGGAACTCCAAGTGCTAAGCAGCACAATTCTCTACTAAACAGCAGAGAATAGTATTTGTCTAAGCAGACAAGATACTAAAAAATATAATCAATCAAAAAACTTCTCTTGCTACCCTCCCCTTCCTTTTATAAGATGAAAGCCTTTGCAAACCCTAAACCACCTTAATGAGTTAGCTCCTTTCACATGAGGGGCCTCCTTCTTGAACTGAGTTGTCCCTTTAGGAGATAAATTGAACCTAGACAGTGTTGTAGATTTGGTCAAGGTTGACCCAGTCTTACAGCTCAAACCCCTTTCACACCTGCAAGTGATTTATTTACATGGCCCTAATTTATCTTTGTCCACATGGGCATTGATTTATTCATTCTTTTCAAGAGTTTTACATGTCCTCCTTTATTCATTTATTCATGCAACAGAAAGTAAAACAAAAATGAATATTCCTCTTAGCTTAGGCTAAGTAGGAATATTGCAGTCCTCCCCTCCAAAATGTTGCTTGTCCTCAAGCAACTGATAGGGTAAGAGCTGTAGTTATTCTCCTCCTCCATTGATGGCATCATCAAGGATCAAGCCCTCATCATAGGCCAAGTGCTCAGCAAGCCAATACATCATGAATTGTTCCTTCAAGGCCAACATAATATGTGCATAATCCATCCCTTCAGGAGTGAAAAACTCAACAGAAATAAACATGGTTGAAGCAATGCTACATCTAAAACATGTATCATGAAGTGCAGCTAGAAGTTCCAAGCCATGTGGTACATACAAGCTGCCCACCTTCTGTCCATACAATCCCATAAACAATACAACTATATCATCCAAGTATGGAAGCAGGACTACATATATGCAAACTGAAATCTGCACTTGAGGAGGTGGGTCAAAATCCCACATGTGGTGCTAGCGCAGTGCACCTCTTGTCTTCATTAGATCTAGGTGTGGCAAGTGGCATTCCCACCACACATTTTCTGCATGAGTCACCTTAACATGGCTGCTAATGTTACATAATTTTGGTGCCTTTGGGAAGCACCCGTCATGAAAATGAATCTCCCCTTGCACAACAAGGGAGTGGCCAAGTTCAGAATTTCTATTGGCCCCCAAGCTATGAGAACCACATGATCTCTCACCCCCTTTAGGATTCATAGCCTTCAAAAACATGGTAAAATAATTTGACAAAATAGAAAATACAACTTTCTTGAAATGATCAGTCCTTTTACCATCATATTCTTTCATACACATGGAGTTGTGCATGAGCATTTTCCTCCTTTCAAGCAAAGGAAGAGCTGGCTGGGATGACTCTTACAAAGAGCCCATTGGCTGCCCCAATCCTCCATAGCTATTGCACCCTTGAAAATGCTGATGTAAGTCCTCTATCATGCCTTCCCAATCAAAACTCTTCATGATCAAGGTATAGATCTTCATTGAATACATATGGTTGAGGAAGAACTCTTCATATGATCCTTGTAGGATCTTCTGCTTGAGCTTGGAAGCTCTAGCCAAGAAGACCTTACCATGATAATAGATGACTCCCCCTTGGACTAAGCAGCCCTCTTCTTTATGCATGCCATCTAGTATCATACCTGTGTGGAGATCTTTGGAATACTCTACAAGCAGTTGAGATTTCCAATAAAGATCCACACTGTTCAATAATGATATCACTGCTGATACATCCATGGAAGTGCTTGTCATGTTGTTGATTTCTCTTTTGACATTACACATGCCAAAATTGTTTGTTGTAAGGTTGATCCTCCCATTCTTCTCCTCCCACAGTGCAGATTCAGAAAAGAGAGAGGGAGATAGTGATGCAGGAAGAAGATGCCCCTCATTCTTGAGCTATCCCAAGCCCTCCAGCGTTGTAACTTTGTCTCTCATTGCTCCAATCCTTCCTTGATCTAGATTTGGAGCAGCACTTTGTGGATCCTCCCCCACAAGATCTGAATCTGATGGCATCCCAGGTGGCTTGCCATTAGATAAGAATGTGCCTTGCAGCATCCTCATGAATATGAGAGAAGGAACTGTGAGATCCCTGCTTCCACTGTGCAAATCCATCTCTGTTGTTTATGTGGAAGTACTAGGTGAAGGATAAGTGTGCATGCCTTGAATTATTTTTGGTTTCCCACTCTTCAAGTCCACCCACTCCATCTGCAAATATTTCCAATCAGTGGTAACCTTCCCCAAGGTAATCAACCATTGGACACCCAAAATGATGTTGGTGTCTGTTATGTCAACTACAAAGAAGTGATCCACCAGAGTGTAGGATCCCATAGTGACAGAGGGTGATGAAACATATTTCATGCATTGAATGGTCCTATCTCCTAGGACCAAAACATAAAATCCCTCAAAAGTATCAGTGGGGATTCCCCTCTTTTGCACAAGATGAGCATCAATAAAGTTGTGGGTTGCCCCACTGTCAATCAGGACAAATACTCTCTGATTTATAACTGAACCTTGTACTCTTAGGTTCAAGTACTTAGGCAATCCTCTCAAAGAAGCAAGAGTCCCACTTGTTGGAGCAAAGGATCCCTTCCCATATTTGGATGGTGTTTGATGTTCCTCATCATCATCAGTGTTGTGACCCCTCCTAGGTTCATCATCTTCATCTTCCTCCTCAAAATCTAAGAAGACTTCTATGTAGTGTGCTTTTCCAGCAACACATCTATGTCCTCGTGCCCATGACTCTTGGCAAGTGAAGCATAGTTTCTTCTTCCTCAATTCCCTCCTGAGATCAATATCAAGAGGTTTCTTCAAAGAGCTCTCCTTGGGAGGAGCAGCTTTTCCATCCTTCCCCTTAGGAAAGTGAGAAGCCTTGCTTTGGAAAGTTTCCTTTGCTTTTGGCAAGGCATCTTGGAGGTCTCTAGCCCTCTCAATGGCATCATGCAAAGTGATGGGATTCGTATATTAAACCAACCCATGCAAAGGTTCCTCCAAGCCATCGATGAACATGTAGACTCTCCTTTCTACAGATAGATCAAGGACCATAACTGATAATCTCAGAAACTCAGAGATATAAGCCTCTGAATCTCCTGATTGATTCAGATTTGCAAGGCTTATGAAGGGTGCTTCAGGATCCTTCCTTTCATATCTCTCCACCAGTCTTCTATTAAACTCAGAATATGTAGTCACATTGATGTGTCCCAATGTAGACAACCCATGGAACCGCCAGTTTTGTGCTTCACCTTCAAAGTGCAGCGCTGCAATCTTGATGGCTTCAACCTCAGGGACTTTGTTCAACTGAAAATAAATATCCAGCTTTTCTACCCATGCCTTGGCATAGCTGGAGGATGATCCATCAAACTTGGGAAAAAATAATTTGCCCATAGAGTGGTGTCTATCATGAAAGAACCCACCATCTCTATATTGTTGCCTTGGTCTTCTTCTATCCTTGAGGTGACAAAAATATTAGAAACTCAAGTTATCCTTGAATCTCTGACTCTAAGAATCATACTCCACAAATTAACCTTCAATGGAGGCTTGTTCTTAAGGTCCTTCATTCTCCACAGCCAAGAAAGTAGGCATGGTGGAGCGTTGTGAAGCTTGTGGGGCTTGTGGCAGGTTCACTGGTTGACCAGTCCCATGATGAGACATATTAGAGCTTTCTCCTAGTTGAAATCTCCCAGGATATTCTCTCATTCTATCCATCCTCATATCCTTGAACTCTCTGGCAATATCTTTCATGGCCACCAACAAAGTTCTTGCAAACTCTTCCCCTTCTTTGTCACTTGTAGTCTCAGGGGCTTTACCCTTGTCTTGATCTTGAGTAGTATAATCATACTTCTTGTGACTTCTGTTCTGATACCTATTCTCCCTCTTAGTAAGAGGATCTTCTTCTTCTGACTACAACATGGCTGGTGCTCCAAGGCAAGCACAGGTTGTGCCAAGAAAGGAGCTCTGATACCACTGTAATATCCCAGATTTGGAATAGCACAACAAGCCTGTTGAAATAACGCACTCCTGGGAGATTGATGTTCAGAAATGAGTTTAAAACCCTTATATCCTTTAGGTCAGCAGATCTAGAGTCTAGATCCAAAAGGGAAAAAAAAAATCAAACTAGGTGTGGTAAACAGATCTCCCACCACCTAGTCTAGCTGAAAAACACCCTACAAGAGGGGCTATAGCTATGCACAACAAACTGATTCAGAAATAATGAAGTCTTGGATAGTATAAGCAGGTGGGAATCAAATATGATTAACTTATGAATGTACAACAGCAAATCAGAATTATAATGAAACTCTTTTAGTATACAGTAGAATACATGAGGCAATAGAGAAAGAAATCCTTAGAAAAGATAGCTACAACACATATATATCTGCAGAAATGGCTCAACAGCATTATTTAAAGGAGTTGTAGCAGTTGCATATTAAAACTCATATCTAGGATAGGTCTGTGGACAAAACATCAGATCTATTTCAGAGCTGGAAACAACATAGTCTTGTTTACAAGATCCCCTTGGGGTTTTGACCAAATCATGCATAAACAAGAGTAGATCTAAGTTTCAAGTTGCAGATCTGTAAAATGCTGCAGTAATTTCTGAATATAACATTACATTATAATAGATCAGATCTAAATAGAACATGGATCAGCAAGCTAATCCATGGATCACCAAAGTGGAAGGAAAAGCCTAGCACCAGAGATCTCTCATCAAAACTGTGATCAAAACACCATAAAGAATCTCATATCAAAATAACGTAGTTCCTTAATGGAAACAGCGTTGTAGCTCAAATGACATAGATGGCCCACTGCCAAGTTACAAATCCAAAGTGCGAATAGGAGAGGCACTCATCCAGAAGGTTAAAAGACACACTCCATGAGAAGAGGCTCCCAAAACAAGCTATATCTCTGCAGATCTAGAATCCCACTTGCTGCAGCTTGCAAAAGTAGACAAACCCTCACTGGATCTATGCTGCAATTGGAAGTAGAGCTTGGCCTCAAGCCTAATAGTGGATCAAATCAGAAAATACTCCTCCAAGAATCCTCAAAGGAAGAGGTTAAATCCCTGCATAGGAACTCCAAGTGCTAAGCAGCACAATTCTCTACTAAAAAAAAAAGAATATTATTTGTCTAAGCAGACAAGATACTCAGAAATATAATCAATCAACAACCTTCTCTTGCTGCCCTCCCCTTCCTTTTATAATATGAAAGCCTTTGCAAACCCTAAACCACCTTGATGAGTTAGCTACCCCGCGAGGCGTTACAGGGCTTACACACCGTCGTGTTGCAAGAGATCCATCATCACGAACAGACCACACAACAACTACTCGATGTGGCTGCACCACTCCTCACATGCCAGACTGACAATATCTCCCTTATGGTGTAGCTCAAAACATTGGTTCACCAACTCAACACAGAGATCCCTGATGAACTCCCGGCGTCAGCTCCGCTCCGGGCTACTATAAAAGGCTTGGTTGCAGCACTCAAGGCGTCCTAAACCAAATTTCAAGCCCTCAAGACCCAAATGGCCCGCCAATTCACCACGTGCCAAGCCAAAGCATAGCCTACCACGCCCTCAGAGGTACAGGCACAACGTGCTGCATTGATAACAACATCTATGGACATTATTATAGGACAACTTACTCTAGGTACTCAGTTGCTCAAGGCGTCCATACAACTTTGGACAACGGTCCAGTTCAACCCAATGCTTTAGCGTGTCAAAAAGGACTTATGATAGAAGGAATCTTCTTTCGATCAGATCGAAGCTACCTTGCCCTCCCTCGTCCCCGCGCAGTGTTTGGCTCTCTTGAAAACTAGCAACACCCTCCAAGACACGATTGCGGATATACGCCGTGCCAAGCATGCCATCAGAAAGCACTTGAAGCCATGGGGTGATGCTGCCTTTTAGATATCTCAGGATGCTCACAACGCCATCATGCAACTCAACCAGATCTTAGAGCGGGTTACCACAGCTCCTGAAGGAATGACCTCCCAAAAGCTTGTCGATATCGCACAAAGTGCTGCTACCCAGAGTTAGGAAGTGTTACCTCCACTAATCGTAGCCTTCAATACCTTATGTGTGCAGATAGAGACCGCACCACCACAGTGACTTGGGACGAGTCACAAGATTGTGTTGGAGGAATGTTGGAACAAGGTATCCTACAAGCTGCGAAACTGGTCCAATTTTGTATATTTTTTATTATATTTAGTTTAACGCAGGGGTTTTTGGGTGGGTCAAAGCCCCGAAAGAATTGTAATGGGTTAAAGGGTAAACCTGGGGTCCAAAAACCATGGTTTTCGGACCATAGGAAAACTTAGGAAAGATTGTTATAAATAGAGGAAAATTTTGGGATTGTAGGCAGAAGAGAAATAAGGAGATATTGATGCGACTTGTGGTTTAGTAGATCTGTTTGGGTTTTTGGGGAAAGGACTCCTGCTGGCTGTGTGCACGGAGATCTAGAGTCCTGCTATGTGCGGACCCTGCTGCTATGTGCGCAGGCTCAGACAAGTATTATAAGAGATAATTGTTGAATTGATTAATAAGAAAGGTTGTTGAGAACTGAATCTATGTGTATTGTTTATGCGAATCATTGGTAATTACTGTATTATGTGTATTCTGTATTCAGCTGCGAAAGTTCTATGTATGTTTTTTTACTGCATCTAGATATGTTTTGTTATGTTTTATGCAATACTGTGCTACTGTCATAAAAGTATATAATTATAATACAATGTAGTATAGTTTACCTTGCGCACATGGATTCGAAAAGAGACCTCTAGATCCTGCTCAAAAAGAGGCGATCTGGGTATCACAGGGCTGGATGAAGCTCTGATTGCCTTGCCTACCCTTTCTCAGGGTGCGGAAAGCTGGTTCCAGCACCCACCCATACTACTTCAGGTGAGACTTTGATCTGCGCAAGCGGGTCACTGCCGAAAGGGCCAATAGTATAGGGGTTTGTTGGCAAACCTTGAACTCCAAACACTTGATGGGGACCCCCTCGAGCCAGCAATGGTTATGAGTGATGAAGATAGTATAAGTTTTGGTATTTTTCGTAATTGGGTGGGATGATCAAAGGGGGTGGAGAACAAGGTGTCTTTTAGTGCCTCAAGTCTATTCGTGCAGTCACCCACTTGAATGGAATGTCTGATGGGCAGGACATGGAAAGCCTATGGAAATAAGTGGCATAGTCGAGTGCAAGTTACAATGTTAAAAGTATTTTATTTTCTGTGAACTTTGGTGCCTTGAATTTTGTGTTGGTGGCATTTCTCTTATTTTAGACCTTGAGGAGGTAAAAATTGATTCCTTGTTGGATGGTGTTGAATCCTAATAGTCTACTTAGATTATGAAGACACATGAGTTGAAAGCATAGGTTGTAGTGTCATCATCATTGAAATACCAAACACAAATCTTCCAAATGGCCAACTTGTTTCTTGTATCGTACTATGAGGTTGTCCATGTAGGCTAATATAAGATGAGTCAGGTGTTGAGAAGGAAAATCCCCTCTACAGACAGAGGCAATCCCCCTACCCCTAGGGTGGGTCTAGCAATAATGGAACATGCCAAACTCCTGAATACTTAGCTTATAAATGAAATATGGATCGGAACAGATATCCTACCTCGGTCCAACACTTTTGTCATCGCACGTGACAATGATCCTTCGATATTTGGCTTCACGCCTTGCGCTCCATGTTGGTGACGATTTTAACACATCTGCACAAAGATCGAACAAACGGACAGTAACATACACACACACATATACATCCATCTACCAACTATTTAGCTATTCAGAAATAATGTACACATATATAAATAGACGCATGAAAGACCTATTCCCAACCCTGGTTTCATTTCTCCTTATTTCTCCATAAAGTTAAATGCCCATTCCCATAGCCATAAATTCAACGAAGCTAAAAAATAAATATTTTCTGAAAACACAAATTCTGCCAAATTTCGCGGTGCTAGAAGAAAATAAAACTCGAGAAAAATAAATCAGCCACATAAATTTTGACACGGATTTTGGTCAACTTGACCTTGGAAAAACCCCCTACAACTCTTGGGGAAAACTAGTTTGAAAGCTCTTCTTATTCATGATAAATAGCTTTTACAGTGAGCAGGAAAACACAGTAAAAATTACAGCAACCTCATAAATGTACTTATCTCGAAAATTGTGCACAAACTGCGCACTCCAATTTTGTGCCAAATAAAAATGAAAATATAAATGAAAGTACATCTCCTTAAGTCTTTGTATGGTGTAAAACGATGTTGGAACGTTAATACAACCTCCCTCGAATTACGTGCAAATCTTTCCTACGATTTCCATGTTATTACGGATGTTGTACGAGAACTCGTTTTGTGTTGTTTTACGTTGTCGATTTCAGAAAAAACTTGACTTTATCTCTATATTTAATACACGAACCTCAATTTCCATACCTCCTTGCTTTTGTACGGACCTTGAAAATGTGCTACAATAAATGTTGATTTTCCTCCCTCGAAATTTGTGCCCACTTGCCTTGAACTTCGTTCTATGTCCTTGCTGTAGTTCTATGTCCTTCTTTCTGAGTTTTTGAATAAGTCTGCTAGGCCTCTTCTTCTCTTGTCAAAAATCTCTCCTTTATCTCTCCTTAGCTTTCTCTCAATCTGCTCATGAAAGAATGAATGATATTTTCTCTCATTTTCTTCCTTTAACCTAACCTTAAGTGACTTTTGGGGAATCCCTAAATCCAATGGTTGAAATAGCTTTAGATCTAGGGCTGAAATTAAATGCTCATTTAAATCACTTTCTATTTTTTAATTCACCCCAATTTAATAAAGACCCTCTTAATAATTTATTTCTAAAGTCACTTTTCACTTTCTAATTTCACATTGATTTTATTAAAGTCACTTTAAAATTAGACTTAGTAATATCCTTGCGTCACTTTTAAATTAGATTTGACTTTATAACTTTATAAAGTCACTTTAGGAGAAAAAATTAAATTCTTTTGGACACTTTTCCCTAGGCCAAAGATCAAAGCCTTAGGGAACCACCTGTCCTCTGGTAACCAAATTTCAACACTCCCTCTTACTAAGGAAGGTGTTCCTCACCACACCCATCTTGCCTCTAAACTAGACATGCTTGCCCCGTGGTAAGGCTTTGGTAAGAATATCTGCAACGTGCTAATCAATGGGGATATGCTCAAGCTTCACAACTCCCTTATGAACATAGTATCTAATGAAATGATATTTGATCCTGATATTCTTTGACCTGTCATGAAATACTGGATTCTCTATGAGTTTAATGCAACTCTGATTATCACAGTAAATCACTGAAGGTCTCAATGGCTAACCAAATAAGCCAAATAACATCTTGCGAAGCCATATGGCCTCACAAATAGCTAGACTGGCTACCATGTACTCTGCTTTCGCTAAATTTAATGCTACTGACTACTGGTTTTGGCTGAACCACGACACCACTGCTGAACCCAACCCAAAATAGCACCCTAAAGTGCTCTTCCTATAAAAAGCACAACCTGCCAAATCAGAATCAATGTAACCTGCCAATCTCACTCCATCTCCCTGCCTATAATCCAGACCATACTACACTATCCCCTGCAAGTACTGTAAAATGTGTTTTGCAACAACCCAGTGCACCCTCCTAGGCTCACACATGAACTAGTGTTGACTGCAAAACATATATCTAGTCTAGTGTTGACCAAATACATCAAGGAACTAATCATCTTTCTATACAATGTGGGATCCACCAACTCGGAATCTGAAGCATGAAGCTTCTTCCAGTTGGTGATCATGGGTGCCAACATGGGTCTACAATCCTCCATATGGAATCTACCATGGATGTCCACAATATACTTCCCCTGTCCCAGGAAGAAATGCCCCTCCTCCTGCCACACCTCCAAACCCAAAAAGTAATGCATCAAGCCAATGTCCTTCATCTCAAACTCCGACGCAAGATCTCTCTTGCAGCTCTCTATGAGTCTCTCTGCACCCATAATGACCAAGTCATCCACATACAACACTAGAATGAGAGGCTCCTCACCTATCACATTAAAGTAAAGGTTTGGATCTGCATCACTCTTTGTGAAACCCATCTCCTACAAGTATGTATCTATCTTGGAGTACCAAACTCTGGGAGCTTGCTTCAGGCCATAAAGGGCCTTCTTCAGTCTGCACACATGGGAATCCTTCCCATGCACCTCAAAGCCTTATGGCTACTCAATGTACACCTCCTCCTGTATGAATCCATTGAGAAATTCGGTCTTCACACCCATCTGGTGGATCTTCCAACCCATCTATGTTGTTATCGATATGATGGAGTGAATCGAAGTATATCGAGCCATGGGAGTGAAGGTCTCCTCATAATATACTCCCTCTACCTGGGAGAACCCTCTAGCCACAAACCTTGCCTTGAATTTCTCAATTTTCCCATCTGCAACATGCTTTACCTTGTAAAGCCATCTGGAAGTAACCACAGATTTTCCCTTAGGCCTCGGTACCACCCCCCAAACATCATTATTCATGATAGAAGAATACTTCTCTTGCATGGCCTCTCTCCATACCTACTGGCTAGCTTCCTCCTCATAGCTAGAAGGCTCAGATTCAATGATGTTGGCAACCATTTCCATATAGCTACAGAACCTCTCAGGTCCTGCAATAGGTGTAGCCTCTCTCAAGGTATCCTGAAGCCACTTGGGCTTCCTCCTCCCTGAGCACACTTATCCCACCGGAGAATGAAACTCCTCCTCCTCATCAGGAGCCTAAACTCCTGAATGTATGTTTGTTTTCCTCCTGCCTGATCCTGAACCTATAGATGTTGAAGTACCATGTGAAATGTCCATCAGTGGACTCCCTAGTGAACTGCTCTATGGACTACTTTGCATGCTGCCAAAGAACCACCCCTTTGACTTTGCGAGCCACTGCTCACTAATTGACCTACCACCGTAATCGAATACCTCCTGATCCTCTTGGTCCATGCCCACTGGATCCATGTGCCTGACTCAGCTGCTCCTGAGGGTCTAGCTGATCCAGATACTCTAACTCTCATGACCTCCTGAAAGCCCTGTCCTCCTCGAAATTCACATCATGCCTGACAACAACTCTCCTCTGTGCAGGAATATAAATCCGAAAGGCTTTTGAGGTCTCATTGCAGCCCAAAAATATACCCTTCTTTGCGGTGGGCTCTAGCTTGGTCGTCTTCTCCTTGGGTATGTAGCAGTATGCAATACACCCAAAGGTACGAAGATGGCCAACATTAGGCTTCTTCCCAGAAAAAGCCTCCTCCGGAGTCACATGCCCCAAGGCACGATGCAGACTCCTATTATTCAAATATACAATAGTGTTGCAGGCCTCTTCCCATAAAAACAATGGTAACCCCTGATCATGTAGCATGGCTTTGGCAGCCCCTCTAATGGATCTGTTCTTCCTCTCCACAACCCCGTTCTGATGGGGGTTGTAAGGAACTATGAACTCCCTCCTAATGCCTACATCCACATAATAGTCAACAAAATCGCCAAGGGTGTACTCCCCTCCATTTTCCGACCTTAGGGACTTGATATTCCGACCTGTCTGAGTCTCCACAAGAGCTCTGAACTTTTGAAACTGCTTGAAGACCTCACTCTTGGTCTTCAAGAAATAAATCCAGGTCTTCCTGGAGTGATCATCAATGAATAAAACATAGTCCTCATATCCACTCAAGGAAACATGAGACATCCGACCACTCACATTGGTATGAATCAAATCAAGTATCCCAGTCGATCTGCCATCACTGCTGGGAAAAGGGGATTTGGCAAAATTTCCCATAGCACATCCTCTGCATGTATCAATGTGATCAGTACTAAAATCTGGCACACTTGTAGTGATCTTTCGCAATGTCCTCAAGGCTCCATAATACGCATGCCCCATCCTGCAGTGCCAAATCTCACACAAATTTGAACTACTAGCTCTGCTGCTGGTACTACTGCTCAATGCTAAAAGGGGCTGAAATGAAAACTTGTACACCTTTTCATGGCGTACACCAATCACTCTAGTTGACTCAGCTAGATCGCCCCTGGGATATATAAGCACCTTTCATCTACTAAACAATACCTCATACCCTCTGTCCTCCAATGCTGAGATGAATATAAAGTTCTTCCTCATCCCTGTCACATATAGAACATCTGACACCTTCAAGGGAGGTTTGGGTTCCCTATCAAATGTGAATTTCCCCACATTGACTACTCTAAAAACGTTGTCATCTCCGAGTACTACATCTATATCAGTGCCACTTTCTGAAAGCTCTGAGAAGTACTCATGGACTCCTGTCATATGATGTGAAGCCCCACTGTCAACATACCATATACCTAAAGATGCTCCGCTAGTGGAGGGAAATTCACACTCCCTCCCACCCTCCGTGGTAGGTGATCCTGCACTAGTGGAATCACAAGCAATGAACCCAAACTCCCGGTCAAAGCTCCCCAAAAATTCCTCTATCTCTGCTGATGTTTCCATGGTCTTGTTCTTCCCCTTCTTCTTCCTCTCCAAACACACAACTGCATAGTGTCGCATCTTCTGAAAATTCCAACACTTCACCTTGGAATAGTCCTTCTGTGTGTTCCCCTGTTTACCTTTACCTTTTCCTTTTCCCTCACCACTGCTTATGGAAGCTTGCTTCTTTCCTTTGCCCTTCCTGCCTTCTGATAACAGTGTTACATCCTCATCCTACTCAACTGGTTTGGCTGCCCCAAGCTGGCTCTTTCTGATTTCATTATGTATGTAATCATCCCAGAACCTCTCCCAAGTAGGAAGGTTCTCACGTGCAACAATCCCATCAGCAAAGTTCAGCCATGAACTGGGAAGGCCATTCACTACAATCCGCACCAACTCAGTGGGTGGAACGACCTCTTAAACTGCTGCCAACTCATCTCTCACAATAGTGATATTTGTGAGATATGCAGTAGCACTATCTACCTTAGCCATCTTAATGGCCTTTAGCTTCTCTCTTAGGACCATTTTTCTGTTTTCATTGGTACTATGGTAGAGATTGGTCAAGGCTGTCCACATCTCATGAGAAAATCTCTTTCCTCTCACATGAGGAATTAAATGGTCTTGAATACCGTCCAGAATCAGTCTTTTTCCCTTGTTATTCTTCTTATTAAATTCTGCCAACTGAACAAGGTCAGCAGACACATTAACATGGTGTTGTTGGGTATGCACCATTATACCCCAAACTTCTGCCTCCTTAAAGATGCTCTGCATTCTTTCCTTCCATACATCGTAGTTTCTATGCCCATCCAACCTATCCTCCACCCTCAAGCCCAAATACATGCTTGTTGTCCTAATAAGCTGAAAATAACACTATTGTAGTAAAGGTACTATTTTCTGTGTGAAAAATCAGCTTGCTGTAATTTTTCTTCTTGTTGTCCCAAATTGCACTTTTCAGCAAAATAGCTTTGATACCATGTAGAAATTTCTGTTTCCAACCCCAGTTTTTAGTTTCTACTTATTTCTCCCATAAAGTTAAATGCCCATTCCCATAACCATACATTCAACAAGCTGAAAAATACATATTTTCTGAAAACACAAATTCTGGAAATTTTACAGTGCTGAAATGCAAAAATAAAACTCAGAAAAATAAATCAGCCACACATAGAATTTTGACACGCTAATTTTTGGTCAAGATGACCTTGGAAAAACCCCCTAGAACTCTTGGGGAAAACCAGTTCAAAAGCTTCTCTTTATTTTTGATAAATAGCTTTTACAGTGAGACAAAAATAACACAGCAAAAAATTACAGCAACCTCATAAATGTACTTATCTTGAAAATCATGCACAAACTCTACCTTGATTTTCATGCAAAATAAAAAAAAATATCAGAAGAAAGTACAGCCTTAAATGTTGTACGGACAACACCGAAAACAGTGCTGGAACAACTATACGGCCTCCCTCGAAATTTGTGCAAATGCTGCCTCCATTTCCATGCTGTATGGACCTCGTTTTGCGTGTTGTTTTCTATTGTACGGATTCCAGAAAACCATCTTTCTCTCTCTATTGTACAGACCTCGATTTCTGTACCTCCTTTCTATTGTATGGACCTCGAAAAATGTGCTACAATAAATGTTGATTTTCATCCCTCGAAATTCGTGCCCACTTGCCTTGAACTTCGTGCTTTGTCCTTGCTGTACGGATTTGCTGAATACAAGTTTTGCTACCCTCCTTCTTCTCACTGCTAAGAAATCTCCTTTTCTCTCTTCTTCTCCTTCTCTCAATCTACTCATGAAATATTGAATGATATTTTCTCTCCTTTTCCTCCTTTAACCTAACCCTAATTGACTTTTGGGGAATCTCTAAATCCAATGGCTAAGATAGCTTTAGATCTAGGGCTTACATTAAATGCTCATTTAAATATCACTTTCTATTTTTTAATTCACCCCAGTTTAATAAAGACCCTCTTAGTCATTTATTTCCAAAGTCACTTTTCACTTTCTAATTTCACATTGAATTTATTAAAGTCACTTTAAAATTAGACTTAGTAACTTTATCACTTAAAGTCACTTTTAAATTAGATTTGACTTTATAACTTTATAAATTCACTTTAGGAGAAAAAATTAATTTCTTTTGGACACTTTTTCCCTAGGCCAAAGATCAAAGCCTTAGGGAACCACCTGTTCTCCGGTAACCAAATTTCAACAGAAACAAAGTTGGAACCAGAAACCAATCATGTATTACTAATAGAGAAAAACAATTTTACAACCTTATACCTCGACATTGCAGATCTCCTTCGACGGGTTCAGTCGGGCGCATCTCAAGCATTCGTTCAAAATTTGACTTGATGAGGCAATGGGCTTAAACTCTCTCTCAACAATGGATTCTTCTCTGCTTTCTTCAACACACCAGCTACACTAATGAATGTTAAGATAGATGAATCAATGTGAGGAGGAATAATTAATAGGAGAGGAGGAGGAGGTTTGGCATCCCACATAAGGTGGAGGAGAGTTCTATTCCTTTTGGGAGTTTCACAATTGTAGTAACCAACAAGCCAAAGGGAGAAAATCGACATGATTCAATCGAACAAACCATGATGACTCTGCTCACGAAGATGTTAAGCATGGAAACTTCGTTTCTATTTTTAAAAACATTCCAAAAGCAGCTTGATGCAGGTGCCCTTCTGAGACAGAGTGCCAAAGGGCACAGGGCCCAATGTTAATTTCTCCATGGGCACGAGGCCATAACTTCCTACCAACGCCGACCCTAAATCATATGCTTTTGAAGGTCTTCTTGAGGAATGAGAAACATAGAATATTTTCTTGACATGCCAAAGGATGCAATGAAATTCATGGCAATGTATGACAATAGAAAACGGTCACTGAAATGGTCCTCCAATGTCCGGGATGGGGATTGTAGGGATGGTGAAAAAATACTTTGTAACATATGCCCCCTAAAGCATGATGTCCGAGAGAGAGGGAGGGGTGAAATGCTTTATGAGAACATGCCCAAACCAAAACGTTGCCTTAGGAATACCTACAAGAACAAGTATAACTGATATCTCTGATACACAAACATGTGGTATGGGTGCAACCATCCATAATAGGGTACATACAACAAGATCTAAGGTATGGATGCAACCATCCAGTAAGAAGGATCAACAAATAGACTCAGTAATGGTTGCAACCATCCAATCAGAAGAGTCATGCATATAGTCACGATAAACCAAATCATCCTGCAGCCTGGATTTTCTCAGACAAAACCCAGGGTCTTGCACTTCATCTCAACCCAAACAAGTAAGAATTCAAGAATGCGAATGAATGCGCTGAAGTCGAAAATTAAAGAAAATTGTCTGATTACTAGCCAATGATGAAATTTTTTAACAGGCGCGAGAGAAACCACCAGTAATGACAATGGCTCTCAAGGTACAACTAGTACAATCCATGGAATATGAACAATGAGCTGGAGTCGAACACCCACGAAATCACTCGATCGAAGGCCAATGATGAGAACCTGTCGTCGAATGCAAAGAACTTGCTATTGAGGCATGCAAGCTCTAAGGTACTAGAAGGGAGTCTCTGGATCATCTTCCTGGATAATGAGTTGAATTCAACATGAAGTGACCGGTTGAAGGAGGGCTATAATTTTTTCCACATCATCAACACGAGACAGAGGAATAAGATGATAGTGAATCAGGATTGTACAAAGAATCAGGGGTTGAAAACTACAGAAGGAACTTCTCTTGAACATACTGGCAATACGACTCCAGAATTTGGCAGTATTTGACATCAAGGGATCTGAGGTCATGGTGATGTGGAAAAAAGTAGATGAGAGGTCAAAATAGATAACCCAAACCCATGGAGGAAAAATGAAGAATGTGGGATGTCCCCAACCTGACATGAATTGCAGACAAGTGTCATGTTCAAGAGCGACATACTGCTGACATGATTGAGAATTGGTTCCATTTCCCCCCACCATTTCTGGAAAGTACCCCAATTATTTTTGGAAACAAGCTTGAAGGGGATAGCATATGCTTTTCATATAAGTTTCTCCTTCGGAAAAATCCATCCTAGTACATTTGATGAGCCCTAGGAAGGAGGAACTCGGCAACGTCGTGGTGAAAATTTCCGATGTCATTCGGTTTTAACAAGTCTAACGAAGGAATAACTCGACATCTTTTCATGTTTAGAGATTTTGAAAAGAAGAGGAAAAGAAAATTCCAACAGGTCCCTTTTTGTGGGTAGTCTCACAGATCCGAAAAGGTAGAAAACAATATCTGGGAGAACCTCTTAGTCATGTTCTGATCTGAATGTGATCGAAATATGCTCAAGTAGTTTGATTAGTTTGTCCTTTAGATTGAATGTTAACTGAAGAAATATTTTAAGTGAAAAATGACATAAACTAGTAGCAAATAAATGATTAAATCACAGCAATAAACAAAGAGAGGAAGAAGAAAACAATTGATTACGGAGTTCATCCCTGGTGGACTACATCTCCGGGCCTGCTTTCAAGTGGGCGTCCATTTTTATTAGGATTGATCTTGAGGATTTTATTTACACAGAAATGAATCAGCCATCAAGGCTTGGCAGCATCAAACTCAAAAACACTAGAAAGTACCTCTCTCTCTCTCTCCTTGTCGACGCCTGTCTCTGCGCTCAATTCCAACACCCGACGGCTGAGCAATGCTGCAAACAAATATGCCTATGTCTTGCTGAAACTGAACTTCAAAAACACTCCATTGTGCTTCATGAAGCTTTGTCATGGTTTAAATAAGTCTGCATCGAACCTTTAGATTCCCAATAACAAATGGTTGAGAAAAATTAGAGATGAGGGCTCGAATCCCTATCTCCTATTGAATACCTAGGATAAAGGATAGACCTTAGCATTGTTTTAAAACAAAAAACCCATTTATAAACTATATAATAAAATCTTTAACCATGCGACTTGCTAACTGGGCAAAAGAAGTTTTACATGGCATGTGAACAGCACAGGCAGACAGGAATAGCACCGGCAGTTACAGTTTCCACCAGCGGCTTTGGCAACAACTTGTTACATAACAACAATCCCAACGCGATCTATCCGGCGGTTCCAGTTAGCTCACAACTACACGATTTGAAAACCCGACAACTTCTTAACCATTTTATTTATCCATTGCGGTCTAACTAAGACCAGTCACATGGTTGAAGACCTTCGATAAAGTTAGGCTGGCGGTTTATTTTAACGTTATGGTTTTTTTATTATAAATTTTGATTTTGTAATTTTTAAAACCATATCATGACCCTGAACCTTGTTCAATAGCCCGAACATTTGTTTTAATTTTTGTTTGGGTTTTTAATACATAGTTTAGGCCCGAAAGTGGGTTGTAGCTTAGGTTTTCATTGCACTAGGACTTTTTTCACCTTAGTTTTAATGTTTAGGACCTAGGCTTTACATAGGATTTAGAGATAGGTTTTAACACCATAGATTTTAGGTGTTAGGTCTAGGTCCTTAGGTTAAAAACTTAGACCTTTACATTTGTATAAGGTATTTCACCATATTTTTAACCCACTTTACATGTTTTCAACCTAAATTTGAAACACATGACAACCATGACACTGAAGGACCTTTTCACTGGCGCATTGACGAAACTAGCAGATTGGAGACTGAATCGGACATCGAACTGTTGGAGCTCACTGGATCTTTCTGTTGAACTGTAATTGAACAAGATCCTCCTGGATCATGTTCGATTAAGGTATTCCTTTTCATAAATAATTTGTCCCAACTCGGAAAATGGGTAAATGTATACTAGGAAGATGACGTTTCGTTGCCTTTAATGAGTTCAAAATGACGAGTCTCAGCAATCTTTTCAATTTTTGAGAGTCAGAAAAGAGCTGAAAGATGACTCCAAAGGGTGAATTTTTCGTGTTTTTACCAAGTTCGAAAAAGTAATAAAATACAACTCGTCACTTCATCGTCATCATGTTTAGGACCTATTTCTACACGAGACAAATGTAAAACCCATTTTTCGAGATAAAATAATAAAATAATCAAAAAATAAGCTTAAAAACCTAATTAGGGTTTTAAAAAGGTTATAAAAGGACGAAAATAGTAAAAACAAATTACTTTTCACCTTTTCACTTTCTTGTGAGCATTTTACCATTTTTAATTGTGATCTTGTGGAGCTGACAGCAGGCAATCCAGGAGGCCATTTGCAAATCTGCTTTCTCCAGGTAAGAGCTCTCATCTTCTCCTGCATTTTAAACTATGTTTCATTTCCTGCATTTTAATTTTTTATGCATTTTGGGAGAATTTTGTCATGGGTTGGTCGCGGCGGTCGGAGCGTGTTCCAGGCACGGAGTCGCGCCAACCCGCCTAAAATTTTAAAGGGGAGGCGCCAATCAGCAGCGCTGTTTGTAAAACAGCAACACCAATCGCCACGACCAATAAACACAAAAATTCTCCTAAAATGCCCAATTTAAATGATTCAAAAGGCAATCATGTGGCTAATGAGAGCCTCAATTATGGTTTTGTGGGAAATTAAAAGCCAAAATGGTCATCGAGTGGAAAGAACGAGAACATGGGGAGGAAGATGAGCAAGCCATGGAAAACGATGCATGTATGGATGCCCTCAGAGATTGTGAGCTCTTGAAATTCTTCCTGACATCGTGTCTATGAGCTCAACTGGAATTATTACAATATTTGATCAATGTGTGGGACACCGATCAATAAAGGCTCATGATTCATGACCAAGAGTTGGAGATAGAAGACTTTGACATACATTTCATCACTGGATTGTCACGGAGGGGAGAGAAACCGATCCTGAGAGGTACCCGGCCCCTTGGTGAGAGCATGGGCATTCTAATAGACAGAGTCTACCCAGGAGCAAATAAAGGATGAAAGAGCTGGAAAGTGGATATTCAGAAAATACCTGATTTTGCACTAAGGGTAGTGCTACACACTATAACTCGGAACGCTGGATCTCAGGCCCCTCACGAAGCTACAAAGACACAGCTTCAACTTGTCGTGGATTGCATGACTCCAACCATTACAATTAGGCGTAAGCTGTGGCAATCAACTTGAAGAGTCAACTAACAAAGTGCAAGAATGGTAAGCTAAAAAAAATTGGATACAGGTCCATTTTGATATCTTTCATCCTAGAACAGTTGCCAATATTCCAATGCCAAGAGGTGATAGTACCTACACCACCAGCATGACAGCCACGGATGTTCCGTTGGGTGGAGTTGATGCCTCGATCGGGAGGTGGTCAACATATGTCATGGAAGCTAGAATTCTTCAACTGGATCTGCCCACAACTCATTGTTGTAGAGGACTGGCCGTACACTGGCACTGATTTCATGGGTGATCCGAACCTTCCACTCCTGGATGGAGAGGACTGGGATGAAGCTTTGGGTAAAATCTCATTTTTTTATTTTGATGAGTATTATATATTTTTTATTAATATATGTTTTGATTATTTATCCATGCATTGCAGATGTTGGCCCAAAGAGACCTGCAGGGATATCCCCCATAGCACGGAGGGTCCCACACGATTTCGAGGCAGTCCCTCAAGGTGAGGGAAGCGAGGAAGAATAGATCGCGTGTAGCTTGGAGGGACTCACAAGCGGGATCCCAAATTACGTGAGATTCAAGGATGTTCCTTGTGCATATCAGAGGCACACTACAGGGGTGTCTAACCACACCCACTGATTATTGAGGCAGGTCATTCGTGCAGTGACATGCTATCATGATCATCATGTTGATTAGACACCTAGGTTTTATTTCTACATATTTTTGAGAGACATGATGTCTCCGGATGTAACCAAAAGACACATTTTTTTGAACTTACGATGCACGTGGATGCAAACGATCGATATATATATCTATATATATATATATATATATATATATATATATATATATATATATATATATGCTTATTTTCCTATCTGAATCTTACTATGTGATGATGATGCTTTTACAAATTTTCGCAAATGTCTATCTAATGCAATATTGGCTACTGCATCAGTTAACACATTCATTCTTCTAGGAATATGTTGATATGTGATACAATCAAAATTCCTTTCTAATAAACGAACACGCAAATACAACCTTAAAATCTAAGGATTTCTAACAGAATAATGCCCATTGAGCTGGAGAACAACAAGCTAAGAGTCTAGGTTTACAATTAATTCATGAATGTTAAAAGAAATGGCTTCACCTAAGGGTTCATTTATGACACTATATTCAGCGACATTGTTGGTTGTTCATCCTAGACAAATACCTTGAATGTCTATCAACTCACCATTAGGATCATAAATCACCTAGGCTTTGGATGATAGATTCTGGGTATTGTGGGAGGCACCATCTGCGAAACCAACATGAGTGACAAATATCCGCACAGTAAGAAATGACATAATAAGCAAGAAAAACTGCTCGCAAAGCACACCAAGCCAAAAATGTACAAAAATGAAAAACACACTTATATACAAAAGGACATGCACGAGAAACTCATGCATAGTATTTTTTGAGGTACAACCCATTTTTGGCCTGATTCAAAGGATAACCTTCATAGTCAATTAGCTCATAGGTCCCGTTCTACAAAATGCGCTTAACGATGTAGGGCCCATGCCACATGGGTTCGAATTTTCCTACCCCCAGCTTATCATGAGCTTGGTCATACAAGAGGACTAGGTCTCCTTCTATGAAGGTATGAGGGGAAACTGTCTGATCAAAGTGAGCTTTGACCCACTTTTTCTGTGCCTTTATGACTAGAGCAGAAAAGCAGTGAGTTTCATCAAGCCTCTCCAAATATAGAATATGTTCTTCCTATAGCGAGGTATTAGGCAGTAATTCAACAACTATCTTGAGAGAAGGGATTTCGCATTCAATCAGAAGGGTAGCTTCCAGACCATAAACAAGCTGGAATGGAGTGAATCTGGTTGCATCCTTCACTAAGGTTCGGTAAGCCCAGAGAACTTAAAACAACATGAGATGCCAGTTGGACTTGTGCATCCAAATCGTACGCAAAAGCAGAGTGACTAGAACCTTGTTCATGGCTTCAACCAGGCCATTGGCCTGGGGGTAGTACAACGTTGAGCTATCGTGATGCAGACCGAACTTATAAGTCAACTCAACCATCATATAATGGTGAAAATGAGAGCCATGATCAGTGAAAATGGCTTGAGGGACACCAAAACTGGTAATCACATGATTGAAAATAAATTGTGTAGTCGTCTTACCGTTAGTTGTGAGTGTAGGCATTGCTTCGTGTTGAGATGCAACAAGATGATGAGCTTAGTGGAAAGGAGTCGCCTTCACTAAGTGGGCCTACAAGCTATTTTTGGCGCAAAGTCTATTTTTAGACTATGTCTATTTTTAGACATATGGATCATGTTCTATGAGTTGCAGGATGCTATTTGTGGATGGTTGGTCAAGTTGTAAAAAATATATGGACTTCTATTTTTAGACATATTGGGCGGAATCTATTTTTAGATTGCCAGTCTAAAAATAGATATGTCGAATATTATTAGCTCTTAATAATATTTGGACTATAAACATTATCTTATTCTCTTGGAGCACTTCAGTTAAGTGCACATATGTGGCACAGGAGCTGACAGAAGGAATTACGCTATTCCCGAGGGTTATGTGGAGCTATTGCATGGATACTTCAGTTAGAACTCATGTGACAGAGTTTGGTGGAGTTGATTGAGGAAGTTAGTGGAGTTGTATTCAGTTTAACTAATCTAAACATAGTTGAGCTATTTGTATTCAATTTAAATAATTGATACAATTAGTGAGAGTGGTGTGAATTAATTATTAATTAATTCACTAATTATAAACTCATTAATCAACTAAAGAATGCATCAGTTAACTTCAGTGCATGGACAGTTTCAGTGGAGACCAGTGCAGGAATAGGTGAAAGAGCAGGTTAACTATCAGTTGTGACTATACTGTTGCTATTTGCAACACACAGATAGGTGGAGTAGCCCATGAGGATTGCGCAGTTCAAGCCAGGTGGTTTATCTATTTAATGAAGCCATCCCATAGCATTGAAAACACAATAGAGGTTGGCTATCAAGTGGCAAAATATTGGAGCATGTGTTTTGCTAGATCTAGCTTGATAGTGTGTAGCAATTGAGGGTGTGCATGAGAGCTTGTGAGGAGCTTTTGTACTATGATTGTTACATGATCTCCATGACTTATAATATACAGATAGTTGGGGTTTTCAGCTTTAAGATTTCCCATTAAATACTGTGTTCATATGTGTGATTTTTTGTGGTTTTAATGTATGCATGCAATTGATTTTATTTCCGCATGTGATGATCAATGGTAGAAGAGATTTTGTATTGTGCATGAAGCTAAAATAGTGTGTGATCAGGAGAATCTCGATGAATAACATATCAGTTATTCAAATTTCTACATGGTATCAAAGCAATATTGATCATTGGATAAATTGCAAAACATTGAAGCGGTTGAGTTTTGTGCTGGTGGAATTCGAATTTGCAGCAGTGTTTTCTTGGTGTCGAAGTTGAGATGTCTTTCAACGGATTGCGATTGGAGTATGCCCTTTTTTGAGCCCCAAAGATGTCCTTATTTTCCACCACATTTCACTTCATTTTCTTTGTCCCTCATCAATTACAGGCTTAAATGATCAATAGGATTGATTAGGATTACTTTAAGAATGTATATAATGACTAACTTGCTATGTTTTCATGATTTTGTTATTGTAGCAATTTTTGACTAGACTCGGCTACAAAACGCAGTCATTCTGTAGCCAATCGCCTATTCCGCAGATATCTTCATGTTTACGCAGGTTCTAGGTGTCACCTCAAGGAAAAACGCATATGGTCGTATTCCACATCACTCCCCCATCATTTCTTGCTCTCCATGAAGTCTAAGCTCGAGTCTATAGGTGGTTATGCACATGGGAAACCAAAACTGGGAGATAGACTTCTAATAGGACAAGGACTGTACAGATGTCCTTAATCATAGTACGAGGCCACCACCAGAGTCCTAGTTTGATTTTAGTTGGGAAAGACAATTATTCCTGTTTTATCTCAAAGACAGTTATGTAATTTTGTTATAAGTATGTCTTGGGAGACCGAGAAATAGCTAGCTAGATTTATGTTTTATTGCTAGATCTCAGAAGACCGTAATACTCTGTTTTGAAGAATTTATCCTTTAATGAAAGAAGCATCACTTTATTGCAAGATCTGAGTCAATCTTGAGTAGATTTGCATGCTAATCCGGTGGTAGAGGGCCCCTGCTACCTGAGAAGCTTTGTTCATATGGTTTAGATAAGTAACTTAGCCTTGTTTCATTCTTAGTTTAATCAATTTTCTGAAGTGTGTGTTTTTATACTTACTTGCAGCGGATGCCACAGTTAGTCTTATCCTTACAAAATCTTCCAAAATACCACTAACATTGGATGGGATATAACTATAGTATTTTAGGAGTTAGTTGCATTTCCTTGAACTTTATGTTTTTTGTGCTCAATGACATCAGTTGTTACAGCTAGTCTTGTTCTTATTAATCTCTTCCAAAATATCACTAACTCCGGATGAGACATAGCTGTGGTGTTTTAGAGCTTTGTTATGTTTTGTTGAATTTTATGCTTTCATGCTCATTTAAATAACATGTTGCAGCCAGTCCTGTTCTATAAATGATTCCAAAATACCACTAACTTCGAATGAGACAGAGCTGAAACATTTCAGTGATTAGCTGCATCTTTAGTCTAGTTGTAGTACTCCGGAGGTAGATGTCACTCTAGTTTAATTTTGTCACTATATTTCAAGTTTGATAATGGCACTCCAGTTCAACTCTGTTCATTGTATTTCAAGTTAGGTTAATGGCATTCTAGTTTAGTTTTGGTCACTGTGTTTCAATTTTGATCAATTGCATTCTATTTCAGTGTTATCCATTGTTCTTTAGGTTGTATTAACTGTCAAAATTAGACTTCATGACCTTCATTTTTTACAAACCACTCTTGTTCTGACTTTCTATTAATGCATCATCATATGAACAGGAATTAGTGATATCAGTTTAAGGCCTTGATTGTTCTGCAATCTTTTGCAATTTCACAAATAAGCTTTTTTCCAAAACTAATCTAGAAAATCTCTAACTTTCGGATGAGGCTTAGTAGTGACAAGTTGAGCTGCAGAATGGATTAATCTTAGCATTACAAGTTAATTCAGAGTATAATCTTATTTTGCTACAAATAATCTTTTCCAATTGTGTTCCAATAAACTTGTATCCATGGATGAGATTCTTTGTAATATTGTAAGATGATTGTTTACTTAGGTGAACCTCATTTGCACTAAACTTGTCCTTTTCTCAAGCTATTCCAACATATTTCTTATGAATGAATTGGATGAGTTCATGTTATGAGTTATTGAGTTCATGTTGTGATTTATTTTCTTGCTATGAGTCATTATCAAACTCTACATTTTCTGTTCTTTAGTGCCATACACAGTTTAGAATAGGTTTTGCTCTGTTTTAGTGTAACCATCCACTTCTCTTTACCAACACTTAGTTATTTTCCTTTTTAACATAAAACCATAAAACCAAAAACATCATAAAAACACTAAACACAATGTAGTGAGAAACAGATACCTAGGCACATATAATGCACCTCACTTCAGCAGTTTACTAGCCCTGGTTGACAATTTATGACCTCAATTTAGGAACACTAAGTTGAGCACTACACCCTTGAGGGCAGCTCAAATTATATTGCATGGAAGGACAGGATGGAGGCAATGCTGGATGACAATGGGTTGAAGGATTTCATAGATGCAAAAATTCCAAAGCCTACTTCTAGTGATGCTGTCGTACTTGACGCATGGCAAAAGAATACAGCAAAGTGTCGAAGGATTCTATTGGAGGGCGTGAAGGATCACATAGTATCCAGCCTTCATGGTAAGGCTTCTCCATTCTTGATGTGGAAAGCTTTGACAAATTTATTCCAAAGCAAGAGCGATCAGAGGAAGTTGGCACTCAAGGATAAACTCAAGAACATAAAGATGGAGAAAGCTGGAACTACCACTAATTGTCCACAGAAGAAGAAAAATAAGCAGGCTGACGGGACTGCAGCTGGAGAGGCCTTAGCCTCACAGTTTGAGCTGGATTTTTCGCTGATCGCATGCTTGGTTTCAAGTGTGATAGTTTCAGTGTGGTTTCTGGACAGTGGTTCATCTTTTCACATGACAGGAGATCGTGATTTGTTTACTGATCTGGATGAGAAATATCTTGGAGTGCACATCGAGATGGGCGATGATGGTAGATACAGTGCGATCGGTATCAGTACCATTTCCTTTGAGAGGGAGTCTGGTAAACCCTTCAGATTGAAGGAAGTGATGCATGTTCCAGGATTGAAGAAGAATCTTATCTCTGTGGCGATGTTAGAAGACAAGGGATATGATGTTGTCTTTAGTGAGGGAAAGGATTTCCTACGCAGTAAGGCAACTGGTGAGACCCGGAGGATAGGGGTTCGAGTTAAGAACCTTTATCAATTGCAGGTAGATGGCTGCGTAGAAATGGCAGGCAAGGCAGAAGGAGTGGTGAGCCAGAATGATGGTGAGTTGTGGCACCAGAGATTGGGCCACCTTCACCATGGATCTTTGAAGATACTGCAACAGATTTCTACTGGGCTTCCTAAGGGTATTCTTGCACAGTCATATCAGTGCAAGGGGTGTACCTTGGGAAAATTTGTGAAAGCCACCTTTCACAAGAAGGATAGTCATGCCACAACGATCCTTGAGAGAATTCACACAGACGTGTGTGGACCTTTCTCAGTAGCTTCGACAGCAAATCACAGGTATTATGTGATATTTGTTGATGATTTTTCTCGTAAGTGCTGGATCTTCTTCATGCAGAAGAAGAGCGAGACATACTCAAAGTTCTGTGAGTTCAAGGCATTGGTTGAGAAAGAATCGGGGAAGCAGGTGAAGGCTCTTAGGAGCGACAATGGTGGTGAATTCATCTCTGGCGAATTCAAGGACTTTTGCAGCGCAGAAGGAATTCGAAGAGAGCTCATAGCACCTCATAACCCACATCAGAACGGGGTTGCTGAGCGGAAGAACAGAACGATCGTGGGTGCTGCACGGGCGATGTTGCATGATCAGGGCCTACCCATTCACTTGTGGGCGGAGGCATGCAATACTGCAGTATATGTGCAGAATCGTTGTCCTCACAGGATACTTGGCATGAGTACACCCGAGGAGGCGTTTTCTAGTAAGAGGCCTGATATTTCCCATTTGAGGATTTTTGGTTCACCTGTTTACATTCATGTGACGAAGGATGCCAGGAAGAAGCTGGAGCCGAATGTAGAGGTTGGGATATTTGTGGGGTACACTGATATGCCCCACAACTATCATGTGTATTTTCCAGACAGTTGCAAGACTGTTGTGCGACGGGATATCAAATTTCAGGAGGAGAAATCCATGAAGTGTTCTCTTGAGAGGGAGCCACACTTGCATGATAATGAGGAGCTATTAGTTCCTAAGGATGAGTCTCAGGATGTGGATCAGCCACAATATGAGGTTCATGGAGTGGAAGATACCACTCAGACAGCGCCAACCATCAGAGGGCGGAAGTGCACTACAGAAGCTGAGCGACTGGCTCAAGATGCAGAGAAGGTTGTAGGAGCACCTACATCATAGCGCAGAGAGAGACAGTCACCTGACCAGTATACTGGATACATGGCTCTTATGAGAAAGTATATTGTGACAGAGCCATCCTCTTTCGAGGAAGCTGTGGAGGATCCCGCATGGGTAGATGCCATGGTGAAAGAGTATGATTCGATTGTCAGAAACAGTGCATGGGAGATTGTCCCAAGGCCAGAGAGGAAATCAATGGTGGGTTCGAGATGGATCTACAAAGTGAAGCAGGCTGCTGACGGGAGTGTGGAGAAGTACAAGGCAAGATTTGTTGCCTGAGGCTTTTCAAAGATAGAGGGGATCGATTATGAGGAGACCTTTGCACCTATCGCAAGGTATTCTTCCATATGAACGATTCTTGCTCTCTCAGCGCAGATGGGGTGGCACATTCATCGGATGGATGTGAAGACTGCGTTCCTCAATGAAGTCATTTAGGAGGAGGTGTACATAGAGCAGCCCGAAGGTTTCGATATCTTCAGCAGTGAGTCGCATGTGTGCAGGCTCAAGAGAGCGTTGTATGGGTTGAAACAAGCACCTCGTGCTTGGTACACACGGATAGATAAAGAGCCACCGGACTTGATGACTCCAAGAGTGAGGCGGATCCTAACCTATACCAGATTGTGGTGGAGGGTAAGTTGCTGATCATTGTACTTTATGTAGATGATTTGATTTTGACAGGTGATGAACTGTTGATACACTCATGCAAGGCTGATCTTGCAAAAGATTTTGAGATGAAGGACTTGGGCCTCCTTCATTATTTCCTAGGATTGGAAATTTGGCAGTGCAGTGATGGACTGTTTGTTTCTCAAGGTAAGTATGCCCGAGAGATACTGGAGAAGTTAAACATGCATGGTTGTAAGCCTGTTTATACTCCTCTTCCTGGTGGTTGGAGGAAGGAGGATGCTACTTCAGGGGAGGTAGTGGATGCCACTGTTTATCGACAGTTGGTGGGGTCGCTTATGTATCTGGTCAATACACGACCCGACATATGCTATGTTGTTAACCAGCTTTCACAAGCTATGGTTAAGCCAACCAAGCTCTTCGGGAAGGCGGGGCAAGCATGCATGAGATATCTCAGGGGCACATCAGATATGGATTGTGGTACAGTATACTTGACAGAGGAAGCTAAGTGGCATCACGTACGCGTATCAAGGGTGGAGCCCACCGTAAAGAAAGAGCACTGGAGGGATTGAGTCACAATGCATGTGCAGCCTCGAGCACAAGAGTAGGAAGCAGAGATTTGTGGCACTCAGTTTAGCAGAGGTCAATTATATGGCAGCGAGTTTGGCTGCATGGGAGGCTATATGGATGAGGAAGATCCTAGTCGGGTTGTTCGGTTCACACTTAGAGCCTACTGTGATTTATTGTGATAATAAGAGTTGCATCAAACTCTCGGTTAATCCAGTATTTCATGATATATCTAAACACATTGACATCCGGTATCATCATATCAGAGATTGTGTGCAGCGGAAGGTCATGTTACTTTCATACATTCCTACGGAAGTTCAGGATGCTGATATCTTGACGAAGGCGCTCACTAGGAGAAAATTCGAATACCACAGGGGCAGGATAGGGGTTGCAGATAATCCATATCTTGTTGAGAGGGAGTGTTGATATTGAAACAAGATGATGAGCTTAGTGGAAAGGAGTCGCCTTCACTAAGTGGGCCCGCAGGCTATTTTTGGCGCAAAGTCTATTTTTAGACTATGTCTATTTTTAGAAATATGGATCATGTTCTATGAGTTACAGGATGCTATTTGTGGATGGTTGGTCAAGTCGGAAAAAATAGATGGACTTCTATTTTTAGACATATTGGGCAGAATCTATTTTTAGATTGCCAGTCTAAAAATAGATACGTCGAATATTATTAGCTCTTAATAATATTTGGACTCTAAACATTATCTTATTCTCTTGGAGCACTTCAGTTAAGTGCACAGATGTGGCACAGGAGCTGACAGAAGGAATTACGCTATTCATGAGGGTTATGTGGAGCTATTGCATGGATACTTCAGTTAGAACTCATGTGACAGAGTTTGGTGGAGTTGATTGAGGAAGTTAGTGGAGTTGTATTCAGTTTAACTAATCTAAACATAGTTGAGCTATTTGTATCCAGTTTAACTAATTGATGCAATTAGTGAGAGTGGTCATAAGGAAGAGCCCTGTGGCAGTGGCTTGTTGATTTGTTCTTTTGCAAAATCCCTTATCTTCTTGTCATAATATTTTTGGGCCATTAGTTTTTCATTGAAGACATGAATATCTGGAAGACCATTTTGTCTCAACATAGTGTATTTTGCTAAAAACATGGTTATAGAAATATTCATTGCATCACACTTTTCCTCTAAATTTTTCATCAGATTTCTTTTTGTATTACTTTTAACTAATTGATGCAATTAGTGAGAGTGGTGTGAATTAATTATTAATTAATTCACTAATTATAAATTCATTAATCAGCTAAATAATGCATCAGTTAACTTCAGTGCATGGATAGTTTCAGTGGAGACCAGTGCAGAAATAGGTGAAAGAGCAGGTTAACTATCAGTTGTGACTATACTGTTGCTATTTGCAACACACAGATAGGTGGAGAAGCCCATGAGGATTGCACAGTACAAGCCAGGTGGTTTATCTATTTAATGAAGCCATCCCATATCATTGAAAACGCAATAGAGGCTGGATATCAAGTGGCAAAAGATTGGAGCATGTGTTTTGCTAGATCTAGCTTGATAGTGTGTAGCAATTGAGGGTGTGCATGAGAGCTTATAAGGAGCTTTTGTACTATGATTTTTACATGATCTCCATGACATATAATATACAGATAGTTGGGGTTTTCAGCTTTAATCTTTCCCATTAAATACTGTGTTCATATGTGTGATTGTTTGTGGTTTTAATGTATGCATGTAATTGATTTTATTTCCGAATGTGATGATCAATGGTAGAAGAGATTCTGTATTGTGCATGAAGCTAAAATAGTGTGTGATCAGGAGAATCTCGGTGAATAATATATCAGTTATTCAAATTTCTACACTTCGGCCCATTTAGTGAAGTAGTCCATGACTACGATAATATAAGCATGTCCCCCGACCGAATGAGGGTTACATGTCATAAAATTGATGCCCCACTTCGCAAAGGGACCAACAGTAATGACGGGATGGAGGTGAGCAGGTGGCGCTTGCATCTTGTGCTAGTAAATTTGACAGTCATGACATTTATGGACCATGACAATATAGTCTTTGAAAATGGTAGACCATAAATATCCATCACGAAGGATTTTTTGAGCAGTAGAATACCCAGACATGTGACCACCACATGCGCCAAAATGGAAATCATTGAGTACTTTTTCAACTTTCTTGAGGGCTAAACACTGGCGGAGAACGAAATCAGCTTCGATGCAGTATAGAGTGTGTCCGACTATGCGATAAGGTTGCGAATGGTGATGGATACATCGACGAGCATCCTTCATCAACTCAGACTGGAAGGTGGAAGTCGGGAGATAAACGATGATATCACCATACCACAGATCGAGGGTGCTAATCAGAAAAAGAGTGTCATATGGAATGTGCTCCTCAGAACGAGAGGGAGCAGAGGCAGAAGGTAAAGAGTAGATCAAATCGGAAAAAAACAATGATTTATTTGATTTGGCAGTAGCGAACTCCAAATCAAACTCTTGGAGAATAACTATCCACTTTGAGTATTTCCCCCCCAGCAATTTTCGAGTCAATATATAGGTCATGGGGTTGCAATTAGAAATCACAGTTACTGTGCGAAGTAAAATATAATGGCGAAAATGTTGGACGGCTTGAACAATAGCCAACGCCAATTTCTTGACATGTGTGTAACGTGTTTAGGTGTCAAGAATATTTCGGCTCAAATAATAAATGACATCTCATCACCATTGTCGTTTTCTTGTACGAGAATCATCGAAATAGTGCTAAATGTGGCAGCCAAATAGAGGGAATAGTCGCGACGATAATTGGGTGGACACAAAAGAGGAGCATTGATAAGAAATTTCTTCAGTGCATCAAAATATTTTTGGTCAATCTCATCCCAGAGGAATGAGACACCTTGCTTAAGAAATTATGTGAATCCTTTGCCTACTTCAGCATAGTTTGGTATAAAACGACACATGAAGTTATATTTCCCTTGCAAACTCTACAACTGTTGTAAAGAGGAAGGGGAGGGTCGAGAAGAATTCTACAACTGATCTTAGACATTAAGAGGGTCAAGATGAATTCTGTCTTTAGAAACGATAAACCCAAGGAGTCTACCAGAATCGATGCAAAAGACACATTTATGCAGATTGAGCCGAATGTTGTCACATTGACAACAAAGAAAGATTTGACGGAGGTGATTCAGATGGTCTTTACTCTTAGCAGAATGAGTTGGAAGGTCATCCAAGTAAGTTTGAACAATGTGCTTAATATCATGGAAAGCATATGATGTCGCTCATTGGAAAGTGGCACCAACATTCTTGAGGCCAAAAGGGAGCTTCTTGTATGCGAAGGTGCCCCACGAACAAATGAAGGTGGTCTTGGGTTTATCAGCTTGTAGAATATTGATCTGGTTGTAACCATAAAACACATCCATAAGGGAGAAGATATCACTTCCAGCACATTCGTCAATGATCTTGTCGATGAAAGGAGTGGGATAGTTATCCTTAGGACAAGCGCGATTGATGTCGTGGTAATCCACACAGACATGAATAGTACCCTTCTTTTTATCTATAGGAATGATATTAGATACCCAATATATCAAGGGGATCAGATAAATGAAGCCAACTTTTATAAGTTTATCAACTTATCCCTTGATGGCGGCTACCTTTCTAGGGTGCACGGGATGAAGACGTTGGAAAATAGGCTTCACATCAAGATATTTAGGGATCTCGTGCACAACTATACTCGGATCTATGTTGGGAATTTCTTCATAGGACCAAGAAAAAACATCTTGAAACTCTCGGAAGAGACTAGTATAGACCTAGATCTCATTAGGAAAACAATTCACCCCAATGTGGATGTTCTCGACAACCCCAGGTTTAACGGAGATGTGAATATGCATTTTTTGCGTAATGTTTTCCATGTTACCTTCCGCAAAAAATTAATGTGTCAAGATGGGCATTTGAAGCAGATGGGAAGGAGATTAGGAAGCGAATTTCTCAAGACAAGTAGACATGGCCCCAAGGCCAGGCAGAAAGGAGGAATGATGCTGACTATCATCCCAGGGAGGATCCTCAAGAGACATGGTTTCCATGATGGCCTCATCAGTGGGAAATATCTCATTCAAGGGATCAGGAGAACCTGAAGCGCCGAGCCAAGGGGATTGAGAATATGTGTTAAGAGACACACTCAAAGGAGTATGATCAGAGGGAGACGGAGTCGAAGTCAAGATAACTTCATAATAATCAATTTCTATTGGGCTTAATGGCATCGCGTCACCAAATGAATCAACCTGCTTAGGTGAAGGGATGATCCACAAAGCAGAAGACGTGGAGATCATGTTGACCCGAGCAGTGTTGGGCAGAGGAAGAGAAAAAAGACCCATAAGGGTGGTATCTTTGAAAATTCTCGGTCCTATGCTCTCATAAGGCGTAGGAATACGATCTACATATGGAACATTGCTCTCAGAGGAGGTGTGGGAAAAAAAGGATAACTAATCAACAGTGATGATCTTTCTATTGTGTGTAAATCAAAGAACACAAAAGAGAGTGGACGGGATGCATAGCATGGCATGAGTCCAACTGCGACGGAGGAGAAGATTATAATTGAGGTTGGCATCAACGACTTCAACCTCAACATTAACCGTTTTTCCTTCCAACATTAAAACGTCTGGAGAATGTTTAAGGGCTAGAGAACTAATGGCTTTCCAACATGCAATGGAAATGATGCAAGTAGATGCACCTTCGTCCATGACTATGAGATGGATATTTTTTCCATTAATCCCAACTTGGATGATCAAAGCAAGCTGGTGAGGGAGACACGAAATGAAATTTTCCAAATAGAAAGTGATAAGGCTAGAATCGGCGAGGTTAACCCGTCTGATGGCAGATAGAAAAGGCTTATGTTGTGATGGACAACTCTGAAGTACTTCCAATACATACATAGCAGATGACACGTGAGCCAAATCCTGAACAATACTATAATGTTGAGTGGCACTAGAGTTTGGATTATAGGAAGACTTACGGAGTACGCCTTTAGAAGGTAGTCATACAACGGGCTCAGGACTAGGCCTTTCAATGTGAAGAGGGCTAGAAGTAGATGGGGGAGGAGGACCATCTACGATCTCTTCCCTCGCTGCCTGACGTCATTGGTTATAATCCTTTGATCTGGTAGAAATAGATATGGGTGCAGCACCATTCATCATGAAAACCTAAGAGCCAAAAGGGGCAGAGGACTGAGGTTGCTCCACCATCTGAATTTGTTGTTATGGGAATGGTTCTTTAAGAAAAACCAGAGTGCCTTGAGTGCCTTTTATCAGTCGAATCACCTTGGCTGGTCATGGACAGTCCTTGGTGTAATGCTCGTCATCACAAATCAGACAAGGGTACTTCGGTTTACGTTTCGAAAAATCATCAACATTAGGTTTTGGAGAATCCCATTTCAGGGTATCGGCTTTGGCCTTACCTTTACCATTTTTCTTACTTTTGGAAGCTTTATCCGCTGGGGTGGACTGGATGGCATTCACTTCCGCGGTATTACCAAGATTCAGAGGTGGCTGAGAAGTAATATTAGTGAAAGAAGTAGATTTTTGCTTCGCGAGATTTGGAGAAGACTTATGAGAAGTCTGAGACACATAACCAATGATACCATTGACATATGATGTCATTGGTGCCTTGGTAGTTCCATGTCACGGAGCATCGGGCATGATTTCATATAGCGTGTTAGATTGAGAGTAAACAAGATCGAGGTACTCGGCACGAGCAATGGCTTGTTCCTGAGTAACACATGTCCCCATAGTGAAGTCCTTAGCAATCAGACTGATAAAATAGGTAGTGAACCAATCAATCAGAAGTTGATCAGGAATCTCAAACTTGATCAAACGATGATGCCGCCTCCATTCATTAATATGATCAAAGATATGAGTAGCCCAATCTTGTTTCAAGGATGTTAGGAGTTGCATCCCAGTTTCATAACGAACAGGTATCTGGAAGTGTGTGAGAAATGCCATGGCTAGAGATTTGAAATCTTGAAAGATGTCATGGGAGAGTTCAATGTACCACTTTGCAGTGGCACCAGTGAGAGTCCTTTAGAAAATACGTAGTTGAATTGAATTGTCAACCCAAGAGTTAGACGAGCACCAAAGATGGTATGTCATAACATGTGCCTGGGGCTCTTCTCTAGACTTGCCTTTAAATTTGGGACAATCGCCAGGGATCTTGGTAGGAACTGGGGGCCAATACGGATTATGAAGGATAGGATCATTTGTCAACTTTGACATATCGAGTAGTTCCAGTGTAGCAAGGAAAGGAAATTATGGACTGAAAGGCATTGTAGGCCTTTGATAGAGACCAGTATTGGGATTCCAACTAGGTTGGGAGAAATTCTGACACCATATGCTCTATCCCGGAGGATTTTGTCCATAGGGGTTATAATTTTGATAATTCTTCCCATACACTAGTTGAGGACTAGGATATTGATTTTGGGCGAACCACTGAGGTCCTGTCTGAGCAAAAAATGGATTTTGTTTTAGGATGTAAGCAGTGCCTTGGGGTGGACCTTGTACCATCGAAGTTTGGCCTTAAGGAATGAAAGGTTGGCCCTGAGTCTGCACAAGCTGCCCCTGGGGTGCAGGTTGACCTGGATACTGAGGTTGAACAGGTTGTCCCTGGGGTGCAGGTTGGCCTGGATGTTGAGGTTGGATAGGCTGTCCCTGGGGTGCAGGTTGGCTTGGATGTTGAGGTTGGAAAGGCTATCCCTGGGGTGCAAGTTGGCCTGGATGTTGAGGTCCACCAGGCTACCCTTGGGGTACAGGTTGACCTGATGGTTGGGATGAGACAAGTTGCCCCTGGAGACCAGGTTGGTCTAACTAAGCAGTGGAGGGTTGACCTTGATGTACAAAAGTTTGGCCTTGCTGAACGTAAGGCTGGTTTTGTTGCAAAAAAGGTTGTCCCTGAGATGGGTAGGCTTGCTCCTGGGGAACATAGACGCTCCTTGTTGAACATGAGGTTGACTAGTAGGACCATCGGGGTTGTTCCTGTTGGAATAAAGGTTGTCCCTGAAAGGGTTGTCCTTGTCAACGATAGGGTTTTCCCTGGAGGTATGTGAACTTTTTGGGGTAAACCAGTATCTATGGTGTTTAAACATACAACAGACCTTGTGGGTGAGACCCATAGTGATAGATGTGATTTCCATGCTCATCATAGTAATGAGGAGGATTTATGGGAGCTTGAACCTGCTGAGAACCTCGAGGGAAGTAATTATGTTGTTGAATGGCCATCATATATTGGTCGTACGTCAAACCTCCAGGAATAGGATTAGAGGAGGCAGGTGTGCTACCAGTAGGTTGATGTACTCCCGATGCATGAGGCTGTGATCAACTCACAACGGATCCAACAGGTATCGCAGACGCAATAGGAAGCATCCCACGAACAACAAAGATGATGGTAATGACATAATCACACTAGTGGATAGTGCGGATGAAGCCACACAAACAATGGGCTAGGTTGGGATAGATGTGATGATCATCGACGTGATGGGAGTCGAAGGGGATGGACCTGATACGAGCAACCCCTCCGAAGGAGCCGATGTACCCGACCATATTAGATTCTAATACAAATATGTAGCACTAGAAATTATCTGACTCAACGAATGATAACCAACCGATAGAGATGAAGGTTGTGAGGAGGGTTGACCCGAGATATAAGGAAAATTCTCTAGAGGGAACTGATATTCTCTCGTAGAAACATAAATCTCTTTAATACTAATAGGACTCATGGCATCCATGCCAGATGAAGATATGTTGTTGGAGAAAAGGCGATGAGCAGTGGCAAGTAAAGCACATGTTAATGGTGATTCAGGCAGTTGCGAGGGATCTCCCCTCAAAAAGGCCCAAGCGTCCAGAGGTTGCCAATTGATATCAAATGGTTCCTTAGGAGGAGATCGAGTGGCAAGTGGTTGAACACTCGGAATAATGGAACGCCAATAGCCTAGAGTCCTAACAGACTGAAATGTCTCTGAAGAAACTTTGGGGGAAGGTTATTCGCTACAAGGTAATGAAGGGGACAACAAAACTGGTGGTTCCACCACCGTGACTTTGTCTCAAAAACAAGAGAGAAAAGAGATATTCAATTTGAGGCTTTAATAACAATAAATAAGTAATTACTCATGAACCGGCTGAGAAAATATCTTTAATGGGCATGATCGTGGGTAATTAATTTTATGACACTGAAACAAAACTCTCCCTTTTCATATTTTAAGAGTAGAGAAAAGGGAAAAAGGTGACTCTAGTCACTTTCAGTTTGGACGAGCTTGAAAGGAATAGTGCTCAATGATATTTTCAAATTTTTAGAGAGTCACAGAAATATCAAAATGACTACTCGAGAAATCTAAGCAAGTGGGTGTACCAAGCTCCCGTGAACTACAATATACACCTTGGTGATCAAATGAAAGAGAAATGACCAAGGACTTAACGTACATGTAGGAAGTCTCCCCGAATGTTGTGTTCGGTGTATCATGGTTATAGGGTGGCAGACTCAGCTTCCTATGGATAAAGGATTGCAACCTATGAGGGTCTCCCTTTATATACTCAACGGTACAGGGAGCACAAGTTTGTGCTAGTGATTTTTCTTGCTAGATGGTGAACAACAACTACTAGGTTTAACGACGCTGGAACACGTCACTAGCCTAGAATTCTAAATGTGAGCGTTAAGTTTCAATGCTTCCTTAGGTTGATTGAGTTCATTTTAAAGTTCATCTTGAAATTATGTTTCAGTTTCAACGCCTTACCAAATGTAATCTCAAATATCTAATGCACAACTACATGAGAAAGAAAATCATTCTGATTCGATGAACAACTAGCTAAGAGAGGGACAGAAGTTCACAACAGAGTAGCAAAAAATCGAATGCAAGAAGTAATTTTCCTAATGCTACTAACACAGCCAAAGCAGAAAATGAAAGGATTTTCTCTTATCATTCACTTTTAATGAGAAGGATACTAATGCAAAAGAATACTTTTCATTTTCAAATAGAGAGAAAGAATGCAAATTTTGTTCTTTTATATGAATAAGAAGCAATAATGCACTGTTACAATAAAAGGACAAAACAAACACTAGTTTTGAGCAACTCGAATGAAATGATCAAAACATGAAGAGACCAATCCAACGTGAATGTAAAACACACTCAAAACATACACGCATTCCTTCACGCAGAAAGAGGACTTTCAAATTGACTTAATGAGCAATGTGATCTATGCTCAGGGTGACAAATGGAAGGTCAAACGGACACCAAGATGACAGTTCGAAAACCCAACAGCACGTAGAATCGAAATAAAAGACCAAGCAATCAGTCAACAAGATAAAAATATGAAAGACCAGACTGACTCATACACAACTCAAAAGCTCAGTGAAAATGCCGCTGAACAAGCAATCGAAGACACCTAGAAACCCTAGGATAACAAGCCACAAAGGCCAGATGAGATACAATCAACTAAAAAGAATGAGATAGGGAAGTTCAAAAAAAATCCAAGTGGACTAATCCAGGAGGGAAAAACCAATACAGAGAGTAATATGCACTTCAAAACTCAGTAAAGAGGCCTAAATCCAAACCAATAGGATTCGGCGTGTTTGTTCAACTGTAATCCACGCTGAATAGGGTAAATAGCACCTGTAAAATAGGAAACCTATGCCAATCGGTGCGACTTTCAGGGAAACAACAGTGCTGAGTAAGGAAACCCAAGAAAGGAGAAAAGGCAGTAGAGTAAAATCTAGGCTTAACACTCTAAGGATAGGTGAGATGGCTTGAAACAATCAAACAATCAAAACAAAGCAGAGAAATGGAAATATGACCAAATTCAGATAGACAAGAAAAACTCTAAACGAATCAACGAGAGATGAAAGACACACTGATCCCCAGTATGGTCGCCAACTTGTTGATCAGGAAATTCTCCTCTATGGACAGAGGTGATCCCTCTATCTCTATGGTGGGTCTAGTGACAAGAGAACATGCTCGAATCCTGAATTCCTAGCTTATAAATGAAATATGAATTGGAACAGATATCCTACCTCAGTCCAATGCTTTTGTCATCGCACATGACAATGATCCTTCGATATTTGTCTTTACGCCTTGCACTTCATGTTGATGACGATGTTCACGCGTCTACACAAAGATCAAATAAACAATGACAAAATACAAGCATATGCATTCATCTACAACTATTCAGCTAGTCAAGGAGAGCTAAGCACTTTGAATATAAATGGAAACAAAGTTGGAACTAGAAACCAATAATATATTATTAATAGATAAAAATAAGTATACAACCTTATGCCTTGACATTGCAAATATCCTCCGACGGCTTCAGTCAGGCACGTCTCAAGCATTCGTTCGGCATTCGACTCGATGAGGCAATGGGCTTAAACTCTCCCTCAACAATGGATTCTTCTCTGCTTTCTTCAACACACCAGCTATGCTAATGATTGTTCAACTAGCTGAATCAATGTGAGAAAGAAGAATTTATAGGAAAGGAGGAGGAGGTTTTGGATCCCATGTAAGGTGAAGGAGAGGTCTATCCCTTTGGGGAGTTGCAAAATTGTAGGAACCAACAAGCCAAAGGGAGAAAATCTGTGTGATTCAGTCAAACAAACCATGATGACTCCGCTCATGAAGTTGTTAAGCATGGAAGCTTCATTTCTTTTTTAAAAAACTTTCCAAAAGAAGCTCGAAGTGAGTGCCCTTTTGAGACAGAGTTCCAAAGTGCGCAGGGCCCCGTGTTAATTTCTCCATGGGCATGAGGCCATAACTACCTACCAGCGTCGACCCAAAATCATATTCTTTTGAAGGTTTGCTTGAGGAATGAGCAACAGAGAATATGTTCTTGACATGCCAAAGGATGCAATGAAATTCATGGCAATGTATGACAGTACACAAAGGTCACTGAAATGGTCCTCCAATGTTCGAGATGGGGATTGCAGGGACAGTGAAAAAATACTATGTAACACCAGGTTGTAATATATTCCAAAACACGAAAAGCAGCGGTAGGGAACATAAAACTGGAATTTGTAGAAAATATCAATACATCAAACATGAGAAAATCATAGATCCATTTTATTATGTATAACAGTAGTAATTGAGTACAATATATTGAGTAACAAGTCACTCAAACTAGGAAAGACAAACCTCCCATGCTCAAATACACCCAAATATGAAATTTTACTACTACACAAAATTCCAGAGAAATAAGACAGCACAGTCCCATTGAGTGTAACTACAACATGAAAATAGAAATAGATAGATCTGTTGATATAATGCTCAAAAAGTGTCGGGAATAGAGATCTAAGCTCCCAAGCACATTTCCAAGACAACCTAGAAAGGGTTTCTGAAAATAAACAAAATAGAAAAATGATGAAATGCAACCCTAGGGATGAATAAGCTCTGCAACTGGAAAACTGATAGGATATGGCTGATCTGATATGGAAATGATTGGTACTCCTCCACTAGATCTCCCAGATGAAGGGTTGCTCCCCTCACTGAAAATTTGTCTCACAAACTGGGCACTAAGCCCTCCACTGCAACTAATCAATAAAATAAAGAATTTTATGAGGGAAACTATGTTGTAGGTGATGGCAACTACTTGACCTAATTCCAGATGAAAAAATGGCACTCAAGGACCCTCCTTTCTGGCCTCCTTGATGAAGGGTTGCTCCCTCCACTAGAAAATAAGCTCAAAACTAGATCTATCAATCCTCCACTGCTATTGCCTTGAAAAACAACAAAATCCTGAAGGAGACTGCGCTATGGATAACGGCTAAAGCTTGGCCTGATGCTTGATGGTGCAAATGCGACTCAATAAACCTCTCCTGAGTAGGCACTCGAAGTCCCCCAAGGATGAGGGTGGGATTTCTGCTCAGAAACACCCTTGTGCTAAACAACATAGCAGACTCTGCTAAACAGTTGAAGCGTGCAAGAAATCATAAAAGACCAAGACATAAACAATAATCAGAATGCCTTCTCTGGTTGCCATCCCCTTCCCTTTATGCTTGGTGAGCTTCCTCACCCTGTGTAATATTTCCATTTTATCTCATAGCTAAATGGAATATTAAAATTTTGCTTTTATCACCTAGCAGCTTAATAAATGGGTAAGGGAACCCATTCTTATTGAAGACATGAATAAAATCCCTCATGATGTGAAAGGGATCATCATAGTAGCTTGATTTTGCACCCTCAAGTGTGAAAAGGGGAAAATGCATGAAGACAAGGTCAGGTTTGACCAAGTCAACAACGCTGCCATAGGAGGAGTGGCTTACTTTAGAAGACACCGTAGTGTGAATGAGGAAGAGGATATTTGGTGCAGGAAACCCTAATGGATGGGGCCCATGGAGAGAGAGCTTTCACAGGTTTAAAAGGAGGGAAAGGCAACCATTGTTTCTCATGCTATGCATTATTGATTTCATTCTTTATGCAGACAATTGTGCATTCTTTGTTGTTTAGCAAGAATTTCGGAGGAATTCCTATTTAGGATTCCTTCTCCTTCTTGAGGGGCCTCTTGAAGGATTTTTCTTCATTATCCATATCTCTTGGCTCAAGGCCAAAGCTTCTCCTTTCAGATATTGTGTTATTTCTACTCAAGTATAACACAGTGTTGCTGGGGTGTTGCAGTGGAGGACACCATACAACATTTCCTTGGATCATCTGTCAGAGGAGAGAGCTTCTATTCATCTGGGATATTAGTGAGGGAGATCTTGGAGCATATTGCAGATCATTGGCATCAGGCCAAGAATTTCTCTTCACCAACACTGCAGTCCCTTCTCTAAACTGCGTTATTTCTGAGTGTATTTGCAGTGGGGACTTGCTCCACATGTTTGGAGGGTGAGATCTTAGGTGAGAGGATCAGCCTTTCACTCTAGAGATCCTTTGCATGAGATTCAGCCATATATTGAAGCATCATCAGCTATCTACATCCATTTCCAGTTTTGAGTTGTAGCTGCTGCCTAGCAACTCCGGCATTTCTGCAGATTTGCCATTTTGTACTTATTTCAGCCAATCCTCTCAAGGATTGTGTATTGTATTTTTCCAGGGTTTGAGATCTTGCTCCCCCTTCTTTATTTGAGCCACATATTGTTGTATCCATGTATTAACATTATTTCAAGCATTTCTGCCTCATGGATTGCACAGTCATAGACATGGCCTCTTTTATATAACATTATTTCTCCATATTTCATGTATATTTTTCATTGAGGCTGCATTGCCTAGCTTGAGAGATCATTTCCTCAAGAACTTGTATACATTTATTTGCTGCTATCATCTAATGTAACGATTATGTGGATCTTCTGGCATTCTTGTATAAATGCATTCACTGCCATTTTCTAGCTCATGTTTATGTATTGTTGATCTCCACATTGGTAATATCTTGAGATATTCACAATAGTGTAGTTGTTCCTAATTTGGAATATTACAGTGGTATCAAAGCATGATCTTTGGCTCAGCCTGTGAGTCTCAGCCAAAGAAGATCAAGATGATGAAGAATATGAGTTTACTCTCATCTATTTTCAGATCCAGAGGAGGCCTCTCCAAGGAGGTCAAGAAGATTGAAGAAAGGGAAGAGGAAGGACCATGCACTTCCTACTCTTACAGAGAAGAAGACCAGAAGCATGAAGAACACTTGGAATTGGAATTCTAAGTGAGTACCTTACTGAATACCAAACTAAACCTAGAGCCTTCCAAGAGACTCTAGCTTTTCCACACTTTATTCAACAGAAGGAAGAAAGAAGACCCCACAGCTATGGGATGATGAGAGGCAATAGATTTCTATTGTCCACATTTGATGGATCACTCACATGTGTAGCAGAGGTTTGGGTGAAGAAGCTAGAGGCTTTCTTTCTGCTACATCCCGTAGTAGACAGAGAGGTTGTAGAAATTACAACGCTGCACCTTGAAGTTGAGGCAAAGAATTGGTGGATTAGCCTTCTAAGCCATGCAAGGGTTTCTACTCTTGTTTAGTTTTCTCAGAGATTGATCGGGAGGTTTGGAAAAAGGAGGGAGGAGCCCTCACCACCAGCTAATGATGCATGTACCAGCACTATTAAGACCATGGAGGATCAACCTTCATCTTCAGTAATTTGGGAGGCCAACGCTTATGGGGAGGAAACTCTTGCAGCCATGCAAAGAGCTTCCACATTTCACCAAGGTATGATTGAAAATCCATCTCTTGTCATTTCAGAAAATAATTTGGATGGGTCTATATCATTGCATGCAGTTGACCTAGATCAGCCGAATAGCACTGTGCTATACAAAATCATTGATGAAGAAAAGAGGAACCATTCCTCATGTGAGCACTCAGAGAGCAGCTTCATTCAGGAAGCCATGGAGGAAACAGTGAGGAGGAGTAGACATCTGGAGATAAGAAACTCTTTCTCCTCTCTATATGACACTCTCTCAATGAGCATGCCACAGCTCAAAGAGAGACTTCTACTGGTAGCAGATCCAAGGCCTCTTTGGTTTTGGAGGACCATGCATGAGGAGGAGATATCAAGGAGAGATTTCAATGGAGGTGCACTCCCAAACATCATGGAGTGCAATATTATTCAACATTTTGAGGAGGTTCTTCCCTTCTCATAGGAACAATAGAAGATGGGGGAAATATTCGGATGGACAACATCTCTCATGATTGTGTTGGACATTTCTTGAGCCATGCACATCATGACGGGAGGTTTTTTCCTACCACCTATTTGGATCCTCATAGGGTCAAATTGATCCTTGGGAAGATTGTATTTCAAGATCCCATGAAATGCAGGAGTTTGATTTGCGATGATGGTAGCTCCCATGGGAGGAGTACCAAGATGAAGGGTGGAAGGAGGCATCCACAATTGGTTGAGTGGATGTGGATGGTGAGCAAGGAGCAGGTGAGCTACTTGCAGATTTATGATACCGAGTAGTAGGAGGCTTGGCTATGCTGGTTACTCTTGAAGGAGTTTTGCCATCACTTGGCATACACTCTTTCCAAGGGTATGAGGATGGAGAAGATGTGGCAGGATGCTGGCATCATGGAGCAACAAATAGTATGGGTTCATAGTGATGATGCAACATTTATGTCATTCACTATGTCTTCATCACATATCTTGCATGATGAGAGCATGAGAAAGCAACAAAGACATTTGTTGCTGGGGTCATTCTTTGGAGAGAAAGGGAAAATTTGCTCTCATTTCTTGTATGATGTTGCAGGATTAGGAGATGGCACTATCATTGTGCAAAGGGTATACTTCTTAACCTTTGATATTCAGGAATTACTTCCACCTTGGGAGAGATTCCATATTTGCAGCAGCATTGTTGGAGGGTTGCCCATTCATGTTGAGGGAAACAGCGTTGTGCCATCTAGAGATTATCTAGTGCCTCATGCAGAGGAAGGAGGAGCTCCTGCTCCAGGTAGAGGGATTCTTGCATCCTTTCAAGGAAGTCCCCAGGATCTTGTGTATGGAGATCAAGGCACAATTCATGTGCCATTGTTGAGGAGGTGTGGAACCTTGGAGACACAAGGAGAAGATAGGGAGGATGACCATCATGATGAGATGAGGAGCACACATCCCTGTCTATTGTATAAGTTTAATGCACCTAAGGGGGTGATTGGATTGCGTAGTGGAAGCATGGACAAATTTTTTCATTCATATATGTAGTCACCACTTGATGATGATGTCTCACTGCAAGGATACATTTTGCCAGGGAGACCACTGGATCAGCAAATGATGAGATATGATTCACATGTTGAGGCACCATTCATTGATTTCAGAGGAGTGGATACCTTGGGAGATAACCATATGACATATGTCCTTCATGGGGAATCATCAACACTGTCACTATGGAGGATAGATCCATGTTGGAACTCCGGGTTGTTGGTGGAGTACTCCCAGGATCATCTTGCTTGCATGATATTGACATATCATCATATGAGTAGATGCATAGATCATGTGTAGATGGAGAAGATACATAACTCTTGGGAGGAGTTAGCACAGCCACCTCCTTTCTCTTTGAGGATGAGAGGAGACTCAATTTTGAGCCACTCCATTTGCATGATCAAGACTTATGGTAAGGGTATTGTTTATTTGCATGATGATCGGTATATTCATCCCTTAACCATATATGTATAGGATGTTGCTCCACCGAGGATCATTCCTTTTTCTAGACCCCATGATCAACTTGAGGCCATGAGCACTATTGGTGACCACTCCATTGGAGGACTTGGGGAGGAAATTTATTTTGGAGGACATACTCACCTTGCACCATGCATCATTTACTTTCTCCATACATTTGAGGAGAGTAGGATAGAAAGCAAGTGGTTGAGAGGCCACACTTTTTGTCATACTCTTTTGCAGTTGAGGGTCAAATTGCATTGGTTACAATTGAGGGACCATTATCCTTCTCCCTTGCCACACATGACAACAAGCATGGTTCTCATTATGGTTCATTATGTTGTTGTTGTCTTTGTATTTTTTGAGAGCATAATTGGGGGAATGGCACATTAGTTGGATGTGTCCCTTGGGGGAGAGATCTCCCACATTATTTGCATTACATGTTCTAATGGGAGCATGAGAGGACATGTGGCCACTACAAAAAAACATTTTTTTCCATTTGCGGTGATCCATATGATTGATTGGATACCATATGATGGCGACTTCCAACTCATCACATATGAGATGATTTAGGACAACATGTTTCATAACATTGGGGAAGAGATCCTTAGAGGTCTAGTCTTCATCTTGCCACTGGAGGGCAACATTATTGCAGCCCAAGATTAGCATATAATCTACACTTATCCTAAGTGGAGAAGAGGAAAGCATGGGGTAGGCTATTTTGTCTACCAAGATCAGATTTTCAGCCCATCTACATTGCAGGATCCAATGGTGGAAGATGGTTGTCAGGAGTTGCCATGTTGGGAGGTAACTCACTTTGTATGGATGATTGCTTGGGGGATGGAGGATCTACATGAGGAATATTTTCCTCAACATATTTCAGACTCCATGCCTTGGGTGGAGACTCTTCAGTTCTATCCTTGCAGTTACTTGAGGACAAGCAACATTTGGGAGGGGAGTACTATAATATTCCCATTTTAGCTCATAACTAAATGGAATATTAAAATTTTGCTTTTATCACCTAGCAACTTAATAAATGGGTAAGGGAACCCATTATTATTGAATACATGAATAAAATCCCTCATAATGTGAAAGGGATCATCAGAGTAGCTTGATTTTTCACCCTCAAGTGTGAAAAGGGGAAAATGCATGAAGACAAGGTCAGGTTTGACCAAGTCAACAACGCTGCCATAGGAGTGGCTTACTTTAGAAGACAACGCAGTGTAAATGAGGAAGAGGATATTTGGTGGAGGAAACCCTAATGGATGGGGCCCATGGAGAGAGAGCTTTCACTTTTTTAAAAGGAGGGCAAGGCAACCATTATTTCTCATGCTATGGATTATTGATTTCATTGTCTATGCAAACAATTGTGCATTCTTTGTTGTTTAGCAAGAATTGTCGGGGAATTCTTGTTTAGGATTCCTTCTCCTTTTTGAGGGGCCTCTTGAAATATTGTTCTTCATTCTCCATATCTCTTGGCTCAAGGCAAAAGCTTCTCCTTTCAGATACTGCGTTATTTCTGCTCAAGTATACCACAGTGTTGTTGGGCTATTGCAGTGGAGGACACCATACACCATTTCCTTGGCTCATCTGTCAAAGGAGAGAGCTTATATTTCTCTGGGAGGTTAGTGAGGGAGATCCCGAAGCATATTGCAGATCATTGGCATCAGGCCAAGCATTTCTCTTCACCAACAGTGCAGTCCCTTCTCTAGACTACGTTATTTCTGAGTTTATTTGCAGTGGGGACTTTCTCCACATGTTTGGAGGGTGAGATCTTAGGTGAGAGGATTAGCCTTTCACTCTAGATATCCTTTGGAAGAGATTCAGCCATATTTTGCAGCATCATCAGCTATCTACATCCATTTCCAGTTTTGAGTTGCAGCTGCTGCCCAGCAACTCCGGCATTTCTGCAGATTTTCCATTTTGTACTTATTTCAGCCAATCCTCTCAAGGATTTTGTATTGTATGTTTCTAGGGGTTGAGATCTTGCTCCCCCTTCTTTATTTGAGCCACATATTGCTGTATCCATGTATTAAAATTATTTGCAGCATTTCTTCCTCATGGATTGCACAGTCATAGCCAGGGCCTCTTTTATATAGCATTATTTCTCCATATTTCATGTATATGTTTCATTGAGGCTGCATTGCCTAGCTTGAGAGATCATTTCCTCAAGAACTTGTATACATTTATTTGTTGCTATCATCTAATGTAATGGTTATGTGGATCTTCTGGCATTCTTTTATAAATGCATTCACTTCCATTTTCCAGCTCATGTTTATGTATTGTTGATCTTCACATTGGTAATATCTTGAGATATTCCCAATAGTGTAGTTGTTCCTAATTTGGAATATTACAGTGGTATCAAAGCATGATCTCTGGCTCAGCCTGTGAGTATCAGCCAAAGAATATCAAGATGATGAAGAAGATGAGTTTACTCTCATCTATTTTCAGATCCAGAGGAGACCTCTCCAAGGAGGTCAAGAAGATTGAAGAAATGGAAGAGGAAGGACCATGCACTTCCTACTCTTATAGAGAAGAAGACCAGAAGCATGAAGAACACTTGGAATTTGAAATTCTAAGTGAGTACCTTGCTGAATACCGAACTAAACCTAGAGCCTTCCAAGAGACTCTAGCTTTTCCACACTTTATTCAACGAAAGGAAGAAAGAAGACCCCACAGCTATGAGATGATGAGAGGCAATAGATTATTATTTTCCACATTTGATGGATCACTCACATGTGTAGCAGAGGTTTGGGTGAAGAATCTAGAGGCTTTCTTCTGCTACATCCCGTAGTAGACAGAGAGGATGTAGAAATTACAATGCTGCACCTTGAAGGTGAGGCAAAGAATTGGTGGATTAGCCTTCTAAGCCATACAAGGGTTTCTACTCTTGTTGAGTTTTCTCAGAGATTGATCGGGAGGTTTGGAAAAATGAGGGAGGAGCCCTCACCACCAGCTAATGAGGCATGTACCAACGCTATTGATACCATGGAGGAGAAGCCTTCATCTTCAACAATTTGGGAGGCCAACACTTATGGGGAGGAAACTCTTGCATCCCTGAAAAGAGCTTCCACATTTCACCAAGGTATGATTGAAAATCCATCTCTTGTCATTTCAGAAAATACTTTGGATGGGTCTATATCATTGCATGTATTTTACCTAGAGCAGCAGAATAGCACTGTGGTGTACAAAAGCATTGATGAAGAAAAGCGGAACCATTCCTCATGTGAGCACTCAGAGAGCAGCTTCATTCAGGAAGCCATGGAGGAAAAAGTGAGGAGGAGTAGACATATGGAGATAAGAAACTATTTCTCCTCTCTAGATGAACTCTCTCAATGAGCATGCCACAGCTCAAAGAGAGACTTCTACTGGCAGCAGATCCAAGGCCTCTTTGGTTTTGGAGGACCATGCATGAGGAGGAGATATCAAAAAGAGATTTTAATGGAGGTGCACTCCCACACATCATGGAGTGCAATATTCTTCAACATTTTGAGGAGGTTCTTCCCTTCTCATAGGAACAATAGAAGATGGAGGAAATCTTCGGATGGACAACATCTCTCATGACTGTGTTGGACATTTCTTGAGCCATGCACATCATGACGGGAGGTTTTTTCCTACCACCTATTTGGATCCTCATAGGGTCAAATTGATCCTCGAGAAGATTTCATTTCAAGATCCCATGAAATTCAGGAGTTTGATTTGGGATGATGGTAGCTCCCATGGGAGGAGTACCAAGATGAAGGGTGGAAAAAGGCATCCACAATTGGTTGAGTGGATGTGGATGGTGAGCAAGGAGCAGGTGAGCTACTTGCATATTTATGATACCGGGCAGCAGGAGGCTTGGCTATGTTGGTTACTCTTGAAGGAGTTTGGACATCACTTAGCATACACTCTTTCCAAGGGTATGAGGATGGAGAAGATGTGGAAGGATGCTGGCATCATGGAGCAACAACGAGTATGGGTTCATAGTGATGATGCAACATTTATCTCATTCACTATGTCTTCATCACATATCTTGCATGATGAGAGCATGAGAAAGAAACAAAGACATTTGTTGCTGGGGTCATTATTTGGAGAGCAAGGGCAGATTTTCTCTCATTTCTTGTATGATGTTGCAGGAGTAGGAGATGGAACTATCATGGTGCAAAGGGGATACTCCTTAACCTTTGATATTCAGGAATTACTTCCACCTTGGGAGAGATTCCATATTTGCAGCAGCATTGTTGGAGGGTCGCCCATTCATGTTGAGGGGCGCTATGCCATCTAGAGATTATCTAGTGCCTCATGTAGAGGAAGGAGGAGCTCTTGCTCCAGGTAGAGGGATTCTTGCATCCTTACAATGAAGCCCCCAGGATCTCATGTATGGATATCAAGGCACAATTCATGTGCCATTGTTGAGGAGGTGTGGAACCTTGGAGACACAAGGAGAAGATAAAGAGGATGACCATCATGATGAGATGATGAGCACACATCCATGTCTATTGTATGAGGTTAATGCACCTAAGGGGGTGATTGGATTGCGTAGTGGAAGCATGGACAATTTTTTTCATTCATATATGTAGTGACCACTTGATGATGATGTCTCACTGCAAGGAGACATTTTCCCAGGGAGACCACTGGATCAGCAGATGAGGAGAGATGCTTCACATGTTGAGGCACCATTCATTGATTTCAGAGGAGTGGAGACCTTGGGAGATAACCATATGATAGATATCCTTCATGGGGAATCATCAGCGCTGTCACTATGGAGGATAGATCCATGTTGGAACTCTGGGTTGTTGGTGGAGTACTCCCAGGATCATCTTGCTTGCATGATATTAACAAATCAGCATATGAGGAGATGCATAGATCATGTGCAGATGGAGGAGATACATAACTCTTGGGAGGAGTTAGCACAGCCACCTCCTTTCTCTTTGAGGATGAGAGGAGACTCAATTTTGAGCCACTCCATTTGCATGATCAAGACTTATGGTAAGGGTATTGTTTATTTGCATGATGATCGGTTGATCCGAATGGAAAATGGCATCAACCCATGGTATTAATCTACCCATGTTATCCATCCACCCATGGAATTTACCCATAGTATTGTAAATGGCATCGACCCATGGTATTCATCCACCCATGATATTTATTCACCCATGGCATTGTAAGTGACCCATGGTATTCATCCACACATGGGATTTACCGATGGTATTGTAAGTGGTATCTAACCATGGTATTGGCCCATGGTATCCACCTATGGTATTATATCTCAAAAAAAGGCTATAAATAACAAGTCTCACTCTGCAAAAGGAGATTTTCCAGCACAATGTAGCTTCTAAAGTTATTCTCTGTTTTAATAAAACAAGTTTCTTTGTGGTTTTATTTTCTTTGTGTTCTCTTTTTTCTGGCATTCTAATTTTGCAGATCTTGTCAGATCCATTTTAATTTTTCTTAGATTTTTGGGTCCTCCCCCCATGATCTGGATCACTGGTATCAAATTCAGGTTACGCCTCCATGGGAATAAGGGTTTGAAACATATTTCAGTTTCAATGTTTTACAACAATTTTCAGCAAAATCCATGAATGTTTTTGGGCGGCGAGTTTTCAAATCAGATCTGAAAATTTTGGTGAAAAAAATGCAAAAACAAGGACCCGATCTAGATTCCTTGTGAAAAAATACTCAAATTCAAAAAAAAAAATCAGCCAAATTGGAGTTCGGATGAGGGAGATATCGCTGATTCAAAATCAACAATGTTCAAAAAAAATTTCTGACAACAATTCATGGACGGTGTCTCTCCTGTCATTTTTCATAATTTTTGGTGAAAAATTTCAGAAGAATGGATACAAATCTGTGCTCCCCTTGAAAAATCACCCAAGTTCAAAAAAAAAATCGGCCGAATCAAAGTCTTTATGTGGGAGTTATCGTTGATTTAAAATCAACTATTTGTTCAGAAATTTTGTGACGACGAGATAGTTCGAGCGCGAATCTAAGAGTCTAGAGTCTCCAGATAGAGGTTTCAAGCACATGAGAAGATGAAAAATGATCATTCCATTTCCAAAAACAGATTATAATAAATATTCTTAGTTATATTGACCGATTTATGCTCATTTTAAATCTGGAGCAGCATTCGGAGCGGGTTCCCTTTAGAGACGTGCCCTCCCACCTCGCTTTAGTAGGCACCTACTTCACATTCATCAGTTTCATCATAGAAGTGTTCAGCTTGGGTTATTTGGAGATGTGCCCTCCCACCCCAAGCTATGTAGGCACCTAGTACTACATCAACAATCAACATCACAGTTATGGATCAACCGCACCAAATCTTTTTCATCGAAGTCCATTTGCTAGGCCGCACACTGTTAGTAACATAGTTGGTCACAAGAATTGCAAAGTATCTCTATCCTTGGATCTTCATTTGTCATGGTTTTGGTTCATCCATAAACCCACACTTCATTGAATTCCATTTTCTAGGCCGCACACTGTCAATATCACAGTTGGTCACAAGCATTACAGGGCATCTCTATCCTCGGATCTTCGTTCATCACGGTTATGGGTTAACTACACAAACCCTTCTCTTCAGTGGCTCCTCAGATTCAACAAAGGCTTCTCAGGAGGGAACTTCACGCAATGGGGACCATTGCTTATTAAGGAGGGAGGAATGATCCGAATGGAAAATGGCATCAACCCATGGTATTCATCTACCCATGTTATCCATCCACCCATGGAAATTAACCATAGTATTGTAAATGGCATCGACCCATGGTATTCATCCACCCATGATATTTATTCACCCATGGTATTCATCCACACATGGGATTTACCCATGGTATTGTAAGTGGTATCTACCCATGGTATTGGCCCATGGTATCCACTTATGGTATTCTATCTCAAAAAAAGGCTATAAATAACAAGCCTCACTCTGTAAAAGGAGATTTTCCACCACAATGTAGCTTCTAAAGTTATTCTTTTTTTTAATAAAAAAAGTTTCTTTGTGGTTTTATTTTCTGTGTTCTCTTTTTTCTGGCATTCTAATTTTGCAGATCTTGTCAGATCCATTTTAATTTTCTTAGATCTTGGGGTCCCCCCCCGCAAGATCCGGATCATCGGTATATTCATCCCTTAACCATATATGTATAGTATGTTGCTCCACAGAGGAGCATTCCTTTTTCTATACCCCATGGTCAACTTGAGGCCATGAGCACTATTGGTGACCACTCCCTAGGAGGACTTGGGGAGGAAATTTATTTTGGAGGACATACTCACCTTGCACCATGCATCATTTACTTTCTCCATACATTTGAGGAGAGTAGGACAACAAGCAAGTGGTTGAGAGGCCACACTTTTTGTCATACTCTTTTGCATTTGAGGGTCAAATTGCATTGGTTACAATTGAGGGACCATTATCCTTCTCCCTTGCCACACATGACAGAAATCATGGTTCTCATTATGGTTCATTATGTTGTTGTTGTCTTTGTATTTGTTGAGAGCATAATGGGGGGAATGGCACATTATTTGGATGTGTCCCTTGGGGGAGAGATCTCCCACATTATTTGCATTACATGTTCTAATGGGAGCATGAGAGGACATGTGGCCACTACAACAAAACATTTGTTTCCATTTGAGGTGAGCCATATGATTGATTGGATACCATATGATGGTGACTTCCAACTCATCACATATGAGATGATTTTGGACAACATGTTTCATAACGCTGGGGAAGAGATCCTTGGAGGTCTAGTCTTCATCTTGCCACTGGAGGGAAACATTATTGCAGCCCAAGATCAGCATATAATCTACACTTATCCTAAGTGGAGAGGAGGAAAGCGTGGGGTAGGCTATTTTGTCTACCAAGATCAGATTTTCAGCCCATCTACATTGCAGGAGCCAATGGTGGAAGATGGTTGTCAGGAGTTGCCATGTTGGGAGGTAACTCACTTTGTTTGGATGATTGCTTGGGGGATGGAGGATCTACATGAGGAAGATTTTCCTCAACATATTTCAGACTCCATGCCTTGGGTGGAGATTCTTCAGTTCTATCCTTGCAGTTACTTGAGGACAAGCAACATTTGGGAGGGGAGTACTGTAATATTCCCATTTTAGCTCATAGCTAAATGGAATATTAAAATTTTGCTTTTATCACCTAGCAACTTAATAAATGGGTAAGTGAACCCATTCTTATTGAAGACATGAAGAAAATCCCTCATAATGTGAAAGGGATCATTACAGTAGCTTGATTTTTCACCCTCAAGTGTGAAAATGGGAGAATGCATGAAGACAAGGTCAGGTTTGACCAAGTCAACAACGCTGCCATAGGAGTGGCTTGCTTTAGAACACAACGCAGTGTGAATGAGGAAGAGGATATTTGGTGGAGGAAACCCTAATGGATGGGGCCCATGGAGAGAGAGCTTTCACTTGTTTAAAAGGAGGGCAAGGCAACCATTGTTTCTCATGCTATGGATTATTGATTTCATTGTCTATGCAGACAATTGTGAATTCTTCACTGTTTAGCAAGAATTTCCGGGGAATTCCTATTTAGGATTCCTTCTCCTTGTTGAGGGGCCTCTTGAAGGATTTTTCTTCATTCTCCATATCTCTTGGCTCAAGGCCAAAGCTTCTCCTTTCAGATACTGCGTTATTTCTGTTCAAGTATAACACAATGTTGCTGGGGTGTTGCAGTGGAGGACACCATACAACATTTCCTTGGCTCATCTGTCAGAGGAAAGAGCTTCTATTCCTCTGGGAGGTTAGTGAGGGAGATCTCGAAGCATATTGCAGATCATTGGCATCAAGCCAAGCATTTCTCTTCACCAACAACGCAGTCCCTTCTCTAGACTGCGTTATTTTTTAGTGTATTTGCAGTGGGGACTTGCTCCACATGTTTGGAGGGTGAGATCTTAGGTGAGAGGATTAGCCTTTCACTCTAGATATCCTTTGGAAGAGATTCAGCCATATTTTGTAGCATCATCAGCTATCTACATCCATTTCCAGTTTTGAGTTGCAGCTGCTGCCCAGCAACTCCGGCATTTCTGCAGATTTTCCATTTTGTACTTATTTCAGCCAATCCTCTCAAGGATTTTGTATTGTATGTTTCTAGGGGTTGAGATCTTGCTCCTCGTTCTCTATTTGAGCCACATATTGATGTATCCATGTATTAACATTATTTGCAGCATTTTTTCCTCATGGATTGCGCAGTCATAGCCAAGGCCTCTTTTATATAGCAGTATTTCTCCATATTTCATGTATATGTTTCATTCAAGCTGCATTGCCTAGCTTGAGAGATCATTGCCTCAAGAACTTGTATCCATTTATTTGCTACTATCATCTAATGTAATGGTTATGTGGATCTTCCGGCATTCCTGTATAAATTCATTCACTGTTATTTTCCAGCTCATGTTTATGTATTGCTGATCTCCACATTGGTAATATCTTGAGATATTCCCAATAGTGTAGCTGTTCTTAATTTGGAATATTACACCCTGGGTCCCACTCATTAAAGATGTTACTCTCATGCATACACTCCTCCTCTATGACCATGTTTACCTCCATTAACTCTCCACTACCTCCATGCCAACGTTGTTGATTTGGTCAACTTTGAACCTGTCCACGTGCTCTAGCCCCTGTTCACATCTAAATATGCTTTATTTAGTTGATAAAATGATCCACAATCATATGAGAAGTGGTTTTATTCCTACTAAAGATATTTATGGACCTCCCTACCCTCTTATTCATCTATCTAAATGACAAAAAGAAAAATTTAATATTCCAACTAGTTGAAATCTAATTAGGAATATTACAGTCCTCCCCTCCCAAATGTTGCTTTTCCTCAAGCAACTGTGAGGATGAATGTTGAAAAACTTCTCCTCCTTCCCTAGTGGCACCCACATCTGATAAGCTCCCCCACTGAATCAGGTGTCCCCCAATCAATATGCCCCGTCACTGCTCCTCCAAAATTTCCAAGTTAGCCAAATGGCTCACATCATAAAGAAGTAAGAGATATATGGTAGCAACCACATACTGTCCAATGTTCTCACTGAATCATGGGGCATAATAAATGTTGGAGATCTCACTCCCAATGAAAAAATCCAATCCATGTGGCATTCCTCCAACCATTCCAACAATAATGATCGAGAAATCATCAACAGATGGAATCAAAATTTGAGATACACTGACTAACATATGAAATAACGGAGGATGATAACAGTCCCTCAAGGGGAACCAATGCAGTTCAGCTCCTTGCTACCCTAGAACATGATGGTGAGAGAAGCTTCCCAGCCACTTGTTTTCTACCCTTATTTTCTCATCTTCCTAGGGAAAGTAACTGATGTTTGGTGTCAACTAAGTAGACCCCAAATAAGATATCATCTCCCCACAGCCTCTTAGGAATTGGCCATTCCCATCACGAATTGTAGCTCCAAGAAGACCATGAAGTCTAAAGAGAGGCTTTCCCTCTTGTGGATCAATGTACTGCAAATTAATGGCAAAGGAATGTAAATACTTGGTTAGTTGATCAATAAGCATAAAGATACAATCCTTACCATGTACTATTGGCAAGATGGTGAAGACGTCCATAGATGAGCCTTCCCATCTTTCTATCAGAAATGGAAGTGGTTGTAACAACCTTACAAGGTGGTTTTTTTCCTCCTCATTCATCAATAAAACTACATTCCTCCTAATATATTGGAGTACATCCTCTTGGATACCCTCCCATGAGAATTTCTCCATGATGGTCTGGTATGTCCCACTGAAATCTGTGTGACCAAAAAGGAGTGCTTTATGTGCTACATATAAAATATTCTCCTTGAGCTTGGAGTCTCTAGTCAATAAGACCTTATCCTGGTAATATATGACTCCATACACCACTCTATATCCCCCATCTATCACGTGCCCATCAAGCACCTCACAAGTGAAAAGGTTCTTGGAATACTCCACCAATAGCTGGGACTCCCAATATGGGTCTATACTCCTCAATAATAGTGTTGTTGGCCTTTGTGATAAGGAACTTGTCACCTCATAGCTCCCCTCTTTGACATGATCAATGTCAAAGCCACATGCTAGAATACTACTATCCCATTTTTTTTTCCTTCCCTGCAACTACTTTTTCTTAGGAAAAAATTGAAGCTTATGGGGGTCAAAGCCATTTCTCCTCAAAAACTTCTCAAATTTGGCCAAATAATACATGAATTCCAACAACCCTATACTATATATGGAAGACTCCTTCCTATCTGGAAGTATCTTCTGACCCTAAAAGGATATGAAGTAACCCCTTTGCACCATGATTGTGCCACCCTCCATTTTAGAAACATCACCTCTCAGTGCAAGAGGCTGGGTGAGAGATGGAGATACTGATACTAAAAAAATTCTCACCTCCTCCTTGAGCCAATCAAAATCCCTTTGCGTTGTGCTAGTCTCACCCAAGGCTCCCACCTCAACCAAATTTATAAATGGTGCCACTTTTTAGAACTCTTTGGCCATCTTCTAGTCCAGGGGCCTTCCTGGTGGAATGCCTCCATATAATGAAACATCATAGTCTAGAGTAGACTGTATATATGAGTGGACTAGTTTTTCCTTGCTTCCACAGTGCAAATCAGTCTCCATATTGTGTGCACAGACTTCCTGGGATGGATAGGTGTACATGCCCCTAATCACCAAATGTTGGCCATTCTTCTTATCTACCCACTCCATATGCAAAGTCTCCTAATTTGTGGTGACCTTCCCCAAAGTAATCAACCACTGCACACCCAATATCACATTGGTGTTTAGAATATTGACCAAAAAGAAGTGACAATTCAAAGTGTATGTTCCCATGGTGATAGATAATGCCGGAACATACTTCTTGCACTGCATGGTTCTAACTCCTGGGACCAAAACTGAAAATCCCTCAAAATCAATAATGGGTATAGTTCTCCTCTGTACTAGTTGAGCATCAATGAAATTGTGGGTGGCCCCACTGTCTATCAATACTGATACCCTCTTCCCTTGAATGGTACCTCAAACTCTCAAGGTCAGATACTTGGATACTCCCCGCAAAGATGCAAGGGCCCCTCCAATTGGAGAAAATGCCCCATTTCCACCTCCTGGTGGTGGCGTATCCTCACATTCTATCACAACACTGTTGTCTCCTTTTGGTTCCTCTTCCTCGTCCTCCTCACTATCAAACAATACCTCTATATATTGGGCCTTTCCAGCATCACACTAATGCCCTAGTGCTCATGGTTCTTGATAGGTGAAGCAAATATTCATGCTCCTCAATTCCCTCTGGACATCATCACTAAGATGTCCTTTTTTCTGGTTCTCCTTTGGAGGAAGAACCTTCACATATTTCCCCTTTGATGGAAAAATGGGCTTTTCCTGAAATGGAGCTCTTACCCTTGGAAAATCATATTGTAGGTCCCTAGCCCTCTCAATGGAATCTTGGAGTGTATTTGGTTTAGTATACTTATCCAACCCATGCAGAGGCTCTGCTATCCCATCTATAAACATATAAACTCTCCTAGTTGTAGATAAATATGGAACCATAACATAAAGTTTTAGAAATTCAAAGATATAGTTCTCCAGATTACCTGACTACTTGAGCTTGGCTAGCTCAACAAAAGGTGCCTCTGAATCTCTTCGATCAAATCTTTCCACTAACCTCCTAGTGAACTCCACATATGCATTCACACTGACATGCCCCAATGTAGAAAGACCATGAAAACACCAATCATGTGCCTCACCCTCAAGGTGCAGCGCTACTATTTTAATAGCTTCCATCTCCAGTACTTGACTCAACTGGAAGTAGATGTCTAGATTCTCCACCCAAGACTTCGCTGTGCACTTGGATGACCCATCAAAATCAGGAAAAAAGATTCTACCCATGGTCCGTTGTAGATTATTTTTCTGTATGAACCCTCCACTTCTATTGTTATGCTAGGGTCTCCTATTGGCCTTGATGTGAAAAAACTCCTGAAATTTGAAATTATATTTGAATCTCTGAGATTGAGACTCATACTCTAGGAAATAATCTTCAAGAGTTTCTTGTTCTTGGGGTCCTCCGCATCCATTTCCTAGTGCTAGAAATGTAGGCATAGTGGAGCGTTGGGAAACTTGTTGCTTCACTGGTTGATCATACTAGTTATGTGAAATTCCGGAGCTTTCTCCATGTAGAAACCCTCTAGGATATTCTTTATGTCTCTCCATCTACATCTCCTTGATTTCTCTTGCAATATCTTTCATGGTCTGGAGAAGAAGCTTGGGAAACTCCTTATCGTCCACCTCTCCCAATATTGGAGTTTTCCCCTTGTCTTCTTTGTTGTTTGTATAATTATATCTATGGTTTCTATTAATATGCCTCTTTTCTCTCTTTGTGAGAGGCTCTTCTTGTTCTGATGACATAGTTTTTGTACTACACAGGCTGAGCCAAGATTATGCTCTAATACCACTATAATATTCCAAAATAGGAAAAGCAGCAATATGGAACATAAAACTAGAATTTGTAGCAAATATCAATACATCAAACATGAGAAAATCATAGATCCATTTTATTATGTATAACAACAGCAATTGAGTACAATATATTGAGGAACAAGACACTCAAACTAGGCAAGACAAGCCTCCCATGCTCAAATACACCCAAATATGAAATATTATTGCTACAAAAAATGTCGGAGAAACAAGACAACGCATTCCCAGTGAGTGTAACTACAGCTGGAAAATAGAAATAGATATATCTGCTGATATAATGCTCAAAAAGTGCCAGGAATAGAGGTCTAAGCTCCCAAGCACATTTCCAAGATAACCCAGAAAGGGTTTCCGGAAATACACAAAATACAAAAATGATGAAATGCAACCCTGAGGTTGAATAAGCTCTGCAACTAGACAATTGATAGGAGGTGGATGACCTAATATGGAAATTACTAGTACTCCTCCACTAGATCTCTCGGATGAAGGGTTGCTCCCCTCACTGGAAATCTACCTCATAAACTAGGGCACTAATCCCTCCACTACAACTGCTCAATAAAATAACGCAGTTTTTGAAGGAAATTGCATTGTCGGTGATTCCAACAGCTTGGCATGATGCCAATTGACAAAATGATGCTCAAGTACCCTCCTTGTTTGCCTCTCGGATGAAGGGCTGCTCCCTCCACTGGAAAACAAGATCATAACTAGATCTATCAATCCTCCACTGCTACTGCCCTACAAAACAACAAAATCCTGAAGGAGACTGTGTTGCGAATAAAGGTTGAAGCTTGGCCTGATGCTGGATGGTGGAAATGGAGCTAAATAAACCTCTCCTGAGTAGGCACTCAAATTCCCCCAAGGATGAGGGTGGGATTTCCTCTGGAAAACACCCTTGTGCTAAACAACACACCAGACTCCACTAAACAAATGAAGCATGCAATAAGTCATAAAAGACCAAGACATAAACTATAATAAGAATTCCTTTTATGGCTGCCATCCCCTTCCCTTTATTCTTGGTGAGCTTCCTCACCTTGGGTCCCACTCATTAAAGATGTTACTATCATGCATACACTCTTCCTCTGTGACTACTCTGTCCTCCATTAACTCTCCACTACCTCCATGAAAGTTTTGTTGATTTGGTTAACTTTGACCTTGTCCACATGTTATAGCCCCTATTCACACCTAAATATGCTTTATTTAGCTAATAAAATTATCCACATTCACATGAGAAAGTGGTTTTATTCCTATTAAAGAGATGTATGGGCCTCCCTACCCTCTTATTCATCTATCTAAATGACAAAAAGAAAAATTTAATATTACAAGTAGCTGAAAGCTAAATAGGAATATTACACAGGTCGTGGAAGATATAATTCATGGCCTAATAAAAGGTGGCTCCAATGTTTTTAAGACCAAATGGATAACCTGATATGAAAATGTGCTCAAACTGGTGGTGAATGTGGTCTTGTACCGATTCGTATGTCGGATCTAGATTTTATTGTACCCCGAGAATCCATCCATGAAGTAAAATGATTCATGACCAACGCAATCAATAATGACTTGGTCAATGAAAGGAATGGGGTAGTTGTCTTTGGGACAAGATTTGTTTAAATCTCTAAAATCAATACAGAATTGAATGGTGCCTTGTTTCTTCATGACGGGTACAATGTTAGAAACCCAAGATTTGTAAGCGATTGGGTAGATGAATCCAACTTTATGAGGCTTGTATATCTCTTGTTTGATCGCTTCTGCTTTGGATGGATGTAACAGATGTTGTTTTTGGCGGACGGGTGATATGTCAAGCCAATTTTCAATGTGATGCTCCACAATGGTGGGGCTTAATCCTGGTATTTCTGAATAATCTAAATCGAATATATCCCTATACTATTGTAATAGGTTTGTATGTGTGGCTACCTCATATAGGGAGGATGCTGCCCCCAGTGATATTTCTTCAGTATTGCCTAATTTTTTGAGATATTCACCTTAATGGTCGGTGAAATATTCGACATATTTCCTTCCTTAGATGCATCGGGCGTTGGGATAGGGTTCTTGAACCAGTATACCTTTCTTGATGGAAGGAAGTCTTTGGATTCAATGGCATAAATATCCAAGGTTTTTGTGCTGCTAGGCACAAATGGTTTTTCTACATGAAAAAACGAGCGGTGATGAATTGCGCTCCACAAAAAATCTGGTTCCATCATGGCCTCTAATATATCCTCATTAGAGTGAAACAAGATGTCTAAGGGAGAATTTTTTTTTTTTAGGCCACGAGGAATTGGTTCAGGCCTAACAATTTTGGTCGATAGACATCAATATGATTTTGTGGTTGATGTCGTGGAACCAGATGAAGTTGATGGGGTGTACATGGGTTGGGTTTGCACAGTCGAATGTAATAATACTGTTGTGGTAGTTGCAGCGGTCTCGACACTAAGGAATGATGAGTAGACAACAAGAGTCATGGTTCCCATGCATGAGGAGAAGAATCATATATGGTGTTGTGTGTCATCAGCATTATCTGGTAGAAGAATTTCCATGATGTTTGTTTTTTCTTTAGCTGGAGGAGATTCATCTTCTCTTGGTAGTGTGCGAAGGGTAAATGTATCTTCTTTAATGTGAATATTTTGATGTATGCAAAGGTGCCGAAATTTTTGTAACATAGGGATTTACTATGTATCATGGTCATGCCTCGTGTAAATGTTGCATGGAGTAAAAGTAATCACCGAGTATATTGTATGAGATCCAGTACTACTCATCATATTAGAGGATGATGATGGGGGATGGTTACGAGAATGTGTATTTCTTCCTTTCTGCCATCTTCTCGTCTTAGATTTTGTGTGATTTGGCTCCTTTTTGAGTTGTTCTTCTAAAGCCTCTCTAGGCACTCTTAACCTTGGAAGGTAATGGAAATTCATCGTATTGTGAAATTGCGAGAAAATTCGGCAATAACAGTGTGTGAGATTCTCTTGATTAGAGAGATGAATGTAAGGTATGGGCATGAACATGTGAAGACTGTCAGTGAAATTGTTAAGCTCCCGACATTGATTGACCATGTGGTTGTTTTTATCACATAAGGCACATGAGATGTCTGATTTTATTCTTACCTTGTTGGGGCAAGGGGTCTCCTTCGTGGTCTTAGGTGGTTGGTGATAATGGGGGGTAGGCCTAGTTTTATGGCTGCCTATGTTGTGGTAACTCGAAACCGACTACATCCAGATTATTAGTGAGGAATGAGTGCATGATGTCTAGCATTATTCAAAATTGGGGGACATAGGGGAAATGGATTATGTGTCTAAGCTTACTAAATTGGGATTTTTAGCGATGAAACGTCACATGAAATCGAACATTGATCGGAGACGATGAAAGTTGGGACAATAGCGCACATGATGGTTGCTTCAAAAAATGTGACATGTGTTTCTTTTGTGTAGTGATAAGTTGAAAGCCCTTAATTTGGGGCATTGTATGATCAAGTGATCGGGTTCATCGCACAATGCGCAAACTGGGATATATGATGTGGCCTCTGTTTTCCTTGTGTGAGCCAATGGGTTGGATGATTACGAGCATGATGTAGGTTCTTCTCATATATAGAAGATGGTTTTGGACCCATCTTCCTCCATTTTCACAGAACCTGTCCATGGTTCCTCTTGGTTGAATTTTTTTAGGGTCTGTAATGCATCCCTATATCGAGGCATCTTTGGGCAATGATGGGTGTAATGCCTAAATTTGTCGCGTATGTGTTAGGTCCCTATATTACTAGTATAGTTCCTTATTTTTGGTCATGTAACCCTATTATTATTGTTGTTGTACCCCTGTAACCCCCATATTGTTATTATTGTGCCCTTACATTATTATTGTTAGGTCGGCTAGGATTACATTGTGGCCCCATGGACTCCTATATATAGAAAGAAGGTTTTGGTCATTTCAATCGTCCAAGAATTGTTCATTTATGTAATGTATTGGAGGTTGCCCCCTCGAAGTGGTTGATTTCTAAGGAGTTGATCTCTCTTCTCTTGTATTTTTGGAGCTAGTTTCATAACAATATGGAACACACATGGTTGGTGCGTAATTCCTTCCCTTGTGTGTTTGCGACCTTTTCCTTTTTACGGGTGTCTGAGGTCACGACATTTATTTTGGTATGTAGAAGAGGTTTTAATTCATCTAATTCCTATCAATATTAGGGGTTTTGACCTCTTTTCCTTTCTTGTTATCCCTTACAGTAGTACTAGCCGGTGTTTCTATAGAGGTTTCTTTGGATACTATGGCCTCTTGGGGTAATAGGAGTTATGCATGTAGAGCTAATACCTAGGCTTCATAATGCGACTGGGGGAGCCAAGTACTAGAGTGGTATTGTGAAAGCCATGTTTGGAAATGTAAGAGTTGGCAAGACTTGTTTCGAAATAAAACTAGGTAGGGGGTACAAAAATGGGGTTTTGGAGATAGTATAAGGTAGGAATGTTGAACTCGTGGCATCAGTATCCATGCTTCTGGTTTCTATTTTTGGTCTGGTTTTGGTGTTTGATGAGGTCATCATGCACACCACTTCCTCCGTACTTTTTCAGGGCTTCCCCTGGTATGATAGGGGGGTCTTCTAGGTATGATCATAGGATAGAAGATGTTTTGAATTGTCTTGGGCCAATTTCTATATACTTTGTGAGTGGTTATATGGTCGTATCTATGTATGGTAGTACAACATCTAGAGAGGTCATGTGTTTCTTTTTGTATTATGTGATCTGGTCAATGGTGATGATCTGATCATTGTGAGGGAACATCATCACCCTAAAAAATTAGGATGAGATCATGGTCATAGCATACATGTAACTCTGCCTTAGGATTATATTGTAGTCGATTTGTGCATCTAAGACCTCAATGTATATAAGGATTGTTTTTCCGGCCAGGTTCACTGGGACAATTTGATAAATACTTATGGGGGCTGATGGGTGCCCTTTATATGCTCTAAGCATGATGTCTGTAGGAATTTACAGGGTAAGTTCCTTATATCAAACACCAAAGGTCACCGCTCACAAATATATCACATATCAGTACACCAGTATTTGACGTGGTTAAAACCCTCAAAGAGGGAAACAATCCATGACCTGAGCCAACATGGCCACTTCAGGAAATTTATTAATATAACAGAAGAAAATTTACATAATATTCCCTCATAAATGGTTACTAGAAAAATGACCCTCCATGTTCTTTAAATATATACCATGGACCGATTGGGTGTTAAGACATGGATCAAGTGTCAGTAATACCAAGGAGAGAGTGAACCTTCGGATCACTACATATCACGATCATTGGATTATAAGTTACAAATGTACATAGTAAAGAAACACACTTTACCTAACTCTACGCTAGACCAAGTTATACTTAACTATTTCCTATGTGTCGGAACATCCTAACATCCCCCCTTAAGAACAACTTGGGATAGGATTGAAGGATTTACAAAGATGAGACAAAAGGAGACTATTTCCTATGTGTCAAAATATCGTAACATCCCCCCTTAAGAAAAACTTGGGATAGGCTTGAAGGTTTTACAAAGGTGACACAATAGGAGAAGGAAGGAGGCATTAGAGCTTATCCCCCCTTAATGATAACTTTCCTGAACTCCAATCATAGAACAAATTTTGGTAAACTTCACTTCTATGAGAACCTTTGTAAATATATTAGCAACTTGATCATTGGTTGAACAATACTACTGATGCTGAACTGGATCTTTGCATAGTTGAATGGCACTATTATTATCACACCAAATTGTATTCGGATGCTATTAATGAAGACCAAATTCAGTCAGGATTTGATGAAGCCACAGGGCTTCCTTGCTGGCTTCAACAGCACCATGATACTCTGCTTCTGCCAAAGAAAGAGAGATGGTATTTTTTTTCTTACAAGACCATGTAATAGGTCCTAAACCAAGAGTGAATACATAACCTACAGTAGGATTTCGATCATCAGGGTCACCAGCCCAATTAGAATCAGTGAAACCAATCAACAAGGGAGATTCTCATGTATTGTAATGAATCCTGAACTGAACTGTACCTCGAATATATTAAATTATTCTTTTAGCTTCTTTCCAGTGACTTTCATGAGGTTGATGCATAAACCGAGCAACAATACCAATGAAAAAGGAAAGGTCGAGATGGGTATGGGTTAGATACAAAAGTTTACCAACAGGTTGATGGTATAAGGCAGCATCAAATTCAGGGATAGTACAAGTGACTGAAAGCTTGACTCCGGACTGAAAGGGAGAAGGGGCTGGCTTACAGTCTTCCATGTGAAGGTGGTATAGAAGATCACAGGCATACTTGGACTAAGAAAGGGTAATACCTTCTTTGGATTGCGAGACTTGAAGACCAAGGAAATAATGCAAGTGTCCTAAGTCTGTCATTTCAAAATTATTTTTGAGGCTAGACTTCACATGGTTTATATGGTTGGGATCACTACTAGTAAGGATAAGATCATCAACATAAATAACAAGGATGATGAAGGAATTACCCACTTTCTTGGTGTAGATGGTGTTGTCATAATGACACCTAGAAAAGCCATTATCTAAGAGAAAGCTATCCATTTTGGCATACCAAGCCTGAGGATCTTGTTTGAGACCAGAGAGAGACTTCCTAAGGTGACAAACAAGGCTAGAGTCATTTTGGATAAATCCAGGGGGTTGTTCCATGTAGATTTCTTCATGCAAATCTCCATGTAAGAAGGCAGATTTAACATCCACCTGATGGACTTCCCATTTAAAGGAGGCAGCAAGGGAAATAATAAGGTAGATAGAATTCATTTTGGCAACAAGGGAGAAGGTTTCAATATAGTCAATGCCTTCAAATTTTGAAAATCCTTTAGCAACAAGATGAGATTTATGCTTATCCACTTTTCCATCTGGTCCAAACTTTGTTTTGTAAACCCATTTTCATATGACAAGTTTTCTTCCATTTGGAAGAGGAAAAAGATCCCAAGTATCGTTAACCAATAAGGAATGATATTATTTATTCATAGATTAATCCCAATTTGAATGACCTGAAGTTTCTTTAAAGGTGTATGGATCAGTTTTCTAGAATGTGAGCCAATAAGGAAGATTCTCTTTCGAACTGAAAATGTCTACGATGTTGATCTGCAGGGTCACTTGCAAGAGAGCCTGCTGCATCCCGAGTAGAGAAAACCCATCTTGGAAGTTGTGGAACTGAAGGGATATCTTGAGGCAGTGGAGGAGGATTTTCATCCTCATTTTCATCATCCAAACTAGAAGGAATGCTGTCAAAAATATAAGAGATAACGAAAGGTGCCACATATGTCGAATCAAGCTGGCAGGCCAAAGGTGGCACACCCACCGAACTAGGCTCATAGGCCGATATATTTTCATCAAATTTTACATCTCTTCTAATGATTATATTTTTTTATTTTTGTTGAAGAAGTATATATCCTTTGACATCTTCATAATATACAGCAAAAATGCATTTTTCACTCTTAGTTTCTAAGGCTTTATGTTTCGCATCTGGAATATCAGCCCAAGCTTCACTTCCAAAAACACAAAAGTGACTTACATCTAGTTTGATTGAGCTCCAGGCTTCTTCTGGAGTTATATTCCTTAAAACCTTAGAAGGAGTGTGATTTACTATGTAATTGGCACAGTTAATTGCTTCTGCCCAAAAATTAAGACTAAGTCCTTTAGACTGAAGCATATAATTAGCCATTTATTTTAAGGTGTGATTCTTCCTTTCAGCTACACCATTTTTTTGTGGAGGATATGGAACATTTTTTTGTAATTGAATTCCATGCTCATTGGAAAAGTTGATAAAAAAAAATTTAACATATTCTCCTCCATTGTCTAATCTTAACTTAAGAATTTGATGTCCAGATTGTTTCTCAACAAAGGCCTTAAAGGCCAAGAACCTGTTAAAAAATTCACTCTTGAGTTTTAAGAGGTATACCTGAGTGCATCTGGAAAAATCATCAATGAAAGTTAAGAAGCATTTTCAACCACGGAAAGAAAAAAATGGAAGCGGACCACATAAATCATTGTGCACAAGCTGCAAAGGGGGTGAAGCCTGCCAAGAGGCACGCTTGTCAAAATTTTCCCGATGATGTTTTCTGAGTACACAAAAGGAATAAACACCATCTCGGCAAGATACCATAGGAAGAATTATCATCATATTTTCTTTACATAGAGTTTGAAGAGAGCGATATTTTAAGTGAAAAAATCGCTCATGCAAAAGGTTGCTCACTTTATCATTATGAGAAACAAAAATGGAGGGAATACATGATGACCCAAACTTGTTAAACTTATACAAACTTGTGGAATCGTCAGCAATGCTAGTAGCTAAAATATGTTTAGGATCTTTGAGGTCCTTAATTGCAACATCATGAGGTGATAATTCTACGATTTTCCCTTCACCTGAATGAGTTATCTAATAAATAGATAAAATATTGCAGGACAAGGTAGGAACACATAATAAATCATTAAACTAACCATTATCTAGATGAATTGTTATAGACCCTACAACACTAAGAGATCTATCATCACCAACATAAATGTTTTTAGTGTTACAATCATTTAAAGAAGAAAACATGGCTTTATTTTTGTCCATGTGGTAAGAGGCTCCAGAATCAATGAGCCACTCATGAGAATGAGAAGAAGAAGATGCATTTAATGCATAACCAAATCTTGATGCTTGACAACCACAAACAGAAAGTGCCATTCCTAAAAATGAAGTTGAAGAGTTCTTCAAATTGATGTTTTGCTTCTTCATTGCTGCTTCCAAGGCTTCCATATTCTTAAAAAATTTGGACTCTACATGGCCATCACAAATACAAAGGTTGCAATGTCCATATATTTTCTTCCTTTTGTTTTTGTTTTCCTTATCAGTTCGTTGATTTGTTTTTCAGTTTGCGGTTGAAATTTCTTAAGACCCTTGTTTGGTTTAGGACCATTTTTTTTAGGATGTTGCTTCTTAGGGTTCTTTTGATATGGTTGTTGCTAGGATTCTAAGGATTTCTTAGAAAATTTTCCAATATTAGTAAGACCAAGGTGTAATATTTTTTCTTATTCTCTTAACAAAGAATTGCAAAAGGCATCAAAAGAGGGGGACTTGTAGGCTATTCCTTGATAAATGAGGGCTTCTCTAGTAGAATGGAAGGTGGAAACAAATACAGAGTATGCATGGCCAAGCTTAGCAAGAATGGAATAGATAAGACTACCATCTTCCTTTTTGACCTTACCAACTTATAAAATAAGTCTAAGGGTATTGAATTTGGACAAAAAATCTTCAATAGAGGAGAAATTATTGGGGTCCAATGTAAACAACTCATTTTCAAGTTGGTGGGCCCTGATTTCATTTGAATGCCAAAAACAATATTTAGCTTTTTCATAGCTGCATCAGGGGTGTCAATTTCTTAGAGATGAAATATAATATCTTGAGCAATGGACATTCCTATCAACCCTCATGTTTGATGTAGCTTATTTTCCCATGTTTATCTCCATCGGTAGGTTTAGTTTCTTGTCTTGTGGCTATTCTATAAATCCCTTTACTTCTTGATAAGTCAATCATGTAGGATATCCATTGGAAATAATCGATGCTATTAAGAATAACCAGGAATGCAATTTCCATTTTTTTTAAACTAAAGCTGAAAATTTTGAAACTAACTGCTCCAATGGAAAGATATCGAAAAAATAGGCTGGTTAAAAAACAGCTCGAAAAACAGCTTCCGAATGAAGAAGTTATGCCTTTTTGAAAAAAATGTGTTGTAGATGCTGAATAGTTACATGAAAGGTTGAAAGCTGATGATGAAGTTCTACTTCAAAAAAAAAAACCCTCTTTTCTAAACCTAATACAATAAACTCACTTTTAAAAAAAAACTACTTTTTGTGACCCACTTTTATAAATAAGTGAGATTCACTTTTACAATGTTACCTTTCCATGTGCTTTTTAAATAAAACCCTCTTTTTAAAACTGGCAACTTGCCAAAGGGATTTATAAGAAAAAATAACTTAACAAAAAAAAATTTAGAAAAAAGAAGCTTGAGAAAGAAACTTGAACCCAAGACCTCTAATCTCATAAACTAACTTTACACCAAGTGAGCTAGTAAAAGGATTTTGTAATTGTTTGAAAGGAGGAAGGTTTTTTTTTTTTTTTCTCTTCGATGTGTGTTCTTTGTCCTACAAAAAAACACACAGAATCCATGTAAAAAAAAACCATACCTTACGACATAACATTATATTTCTGGTTAGTCTTACCAGCAACTATCTATTTTTTCACTATTTCTGATTCCTCGAGATCGCACAAAGACACGGGGAAAGAGCATACGTAGCAAAAAAAATCTCGTCTTCATGTTTCTGATTTATCGAGGTCGCACACAACACAAAGAAAAGAGCATACATAGAGAAAAGGGTATAGATCCAACAATAAAAAAATAAACAAAATGATTAATAAATATAACTTCAAAAAACATAATTTATACCTCCAAATCTAAAATGACATAACTTGGGCAACTGGAAACCTTTTCACATGAAATGAAAGGGGATACTCATTGTAATATACTCTCCGAAACACAAAAGAGAAGTTCTCCCAACCTAAAAGTGGTCAGAAATAGTAGATCTATAAAATGACAGTCGCATGTAGTCAAACCGGCTTCCGATTTGGACCAACAATGGATGCAGCCCTCAAAATGGCTCTGATACCATGTAGGAATTTACAGGGTAAGTTCCTTAGATCAAACACTAAGGGTCATTGCTCACAAATATATCATAGATTAGTACACCAGTATTTGACGTGGTTAAAACCCTCGAAGAGGGAAACAATCCACGACCTGAGCCAACGCAACCACTTCAGGAAAATTATTATAATAAAGAAAGAAAAATTACATAAGCTCCTCTCATAAACGGTTATGAGACAAATGACCCTCCATGCTCTTTAAATAGAGATCATGGACCAATCGGGTGTTAAGCCACGGATCAAGTGTTGGTAATATTGAGGAGAGAGTGAACTGTCAGATCACTACATATAGTGACCGTTGGATTATAATTTACAAATGTACATAGTAAATAAACACACTTTACCTAACTCTATGCTAGACCAAGTTATACTTAACTTTTTCCTATGTATCGGAATATCTTAAAAATGTCATATGGTTTCAATTCAGGTGATCCTAAGTTTTTCCAAACTGATTTGGACATGATGCATGTGGATTCTCTTTCATCCACAATGCACTGGTGTATGGTGATATTCTAAAATAAAACTGGTATCTGGAAAGCGACTAGAGAAGGAATCCTAGGGCTCACCTTATCTAGATCAAAAACCATTAGGTGAGAATCAAAAGGGTAGATTTCACCTAAAGTGGAAAGTAGGCCTTCCGTTGTGTTGGGAATGATTGTACGACTTCTAATGCTGACATGGTTGCTATTAAACCATGTCATCCACTATACTATAGCTATGAGAAACTTTGGAATGATGTCCTGCATGTCTGCTTGGTCCTTTAACCGTTCTTGGAAGGGGCTCAATAGGTACTTTGGAAATAGTAAATGGCACGGTAGGTGCGGTTGTACTTGTACCTGAAGGGTTGGTATCCGGGGGAGAGTCATAGTTCCTATTCTATATTTGGAAGAACAATTCTTCTCCATCCATGTAGATTTCATGATTTTTCCATCCGATTTAGTTTTGGGGCGGCTGTTGTTGCTGGGTATTAACCACTCCTTGATGGGGGAAAGGTTCTTGCATCACTGCTAGCTCCTGGGTAGGTCCCCCTTGTCCTCAGTTACCCTGAATTTTTTTCAATTCAGGGAGTTTGGGACAATGGTGAGTCTAATGGCCATATTCACCACATATGGAACAAGAGTTATTTTTCCTCAGACTGGGTCTTTTAATTTCCCTTGGGAGTTATTACTTGGCTCCTATTTTTTATTTTGATTAGGGTTGCCCTCAGCCAGATATCGTGGGGGGCGTTGTTTATTACTGCCCCCTTGTCTAGAATCTCCATTTTTCTTGTTCCTTGGATTCTTATTTGCAACGTTTGGAGTATTATTTATTTTCTCCTAATCATAATATTGTCGTTTTTGAGCCTAGGATGGTTGCACAAGATTCACCAGTGCATTGTTTTGCTTCGGTGGTATATTTTATGCGAGAAAAGGGGAGTATTGGTTCCCTTGTTCCATATTGGTGTATGGTTCCTAGGGTGAATCTCTTGTATTAGCATTCCTAGCTGAGTATTGGTTCCCCTCCAGGGGATGATATGAACCTCCTTGATGTTGATGGTATGACATCGCCCTATTTGTCACATTCTACAAAGGTGTGGACTGACTTTGGTGGTACCTGGGGTGTGACACGTTCTCAGTAGAATGGTAAGAGTATCCTGTGTACTGATAATTGTTGCTTGGTTAACCTTGGGCTAAGGAACCTATCAAACTGTTAGTGGTATTGGACGCACCTAGTAAATCCCTATAAGTTTGCAAGCCTAAGGCATTTGGTAGGATATATCCTGATTAGGTGTAGATGAGCTCAAGTTGTTAGGTTTTGCTAATGGTGTCTTCCTCTAAGGTAGGTTTCTGCATTTCTGCGTCTTTTGAAATATCTGCAGTGGAGTTTTCAAAACAAATTCCAATAGAACTCTGTCATCGATTTTGGCTTTACAAAAACTACGATGTCGCCACCATTCGTGGAGATGGTCCGATATATGAACGATTGGAATTTTTCTAAAATGTGTGAGACGCTCCATTCTCGAGTCATGGTGAATTGGAAGCTGGAAATCTGTAATGAATGAAGCAGTGAGGGTGCTAAAGGTTCCATGCGATGCAAATGACTGCTCAACATATCATTTCACCGAAGGTCCTGTCAGGGTGCTTTGAAATAGTCTCAGTTGAATGGTATCATCAATGATATTATTTGAAGATCACCATAGGTGGAAAGTCATTATATGATTTCTAGGGTCTTATGCTTGCTTCCCTTCAAATTTTGGTATATCAGAAGGGATATTTTTGGGAATGGGGGGCCAATTAAGGCCATGTGCAATGGGGTTATTTTTTAACTTTGTTATATATGGAATATTTAGTGATGCTAAGAAGGGTAAATGCATAATAACCGTAATCATACTCTATTGAGAAACATGTATTTGAATGTTCTGGTTCAGGGGAGGTACTTGGGGAATGTTACCATGTGGCGTACCCCGATGAATATTCCGCTGACTCCTTAGAGGGGTTGTTACAAAGTATTTTTTCACCATCCCTGAAATCCCCATCCCAAACATTGGAGGACCATTTCAGTGACTTTTGTGTATTTTCATACTTTTCCATCAGTGTCATTTCATCCCTTGACATGCTACGAACATTTTATCTGTTGATCATTCCTCAAGAATACATCCAAAAACATGTCATTTTAGGTTAGCACTGGTAGGCAGTTATGGCCTCGTGCCCATAGAGAAATTAACACTGGGCCTCGTGCCCTTTGGCACTCTATCTCAGAAAGGAACCTGCGCCGAGTTTTTTTTGGAATTTTTTTTAAAATGGAAATGAAGTTTCCATGCTTAACAAATTCATGAGCGGAGTCATCATGGTTCGACCGAATAATGTCAAAATTCTCCCTTTGTCTTCTTGTTTCCTAGAATTATGCAACTCCCCAAAGGGATAGACCTCTCCTCCACCTTATGAGGGATCCCAAACCACCTCCTCCTCTCCTATAAATACTTCCTTCTCAAATTGTTTCAGCTAGATGAATAGTCGTTACTATAGTTGGTGTGTAGAATAAGGTAGAGAGGAATCCATTGCTGAGAGAGGGTTTAGGCTTGTTTCCTCATCGAATCCGATCCTGAACGAATGCTTGAGACATGCCCGACTTAACCCGTCGAAGGAGGCCTACAATGTCAAGGAATTAAGGTTGTAAACTCCTTTTCTCTATCATTAATACATGACTAGTTTTTTAGTTCCAATTTTGTATTTAATTATATGCAAAATGTTTGATTATCCTTGACCAATCGAATAGCTATAAATGAAGGTATATTCTCATATGTTTTCATCTTTCACTTGATCTTTGTGCAGGAACATGAACATTATCACTAACGGACCATGACGTGAGAAGACAAATATTGGAGGATTGTTGCTGCAAGTCACATCAAAATCGTTGGACAGAGGTAGGGTATCTATCCTAGTTCATCTTTCATTTATAAGCTAGGAGTCCAAAATTCCAGCATGTTCCCTTATTTCTAGACCCACCCTAGGGCTAGAGGGATCACCTTTGTCTGCAGAGGGGATTTCCTGCTCAACAAGTTGGCGACCATACTAGGGAGTTTCCTTTGAGTTTGTCACTCTTTGAGGTCTTATTAATTCGACAAGTTTAGTCCGACAACCATTTCCCTGTTTGTTCCAATTTTTTTCATAAATTACAATATTTAGTTTTGGCTTGAAGTGGTGAGTCTCATCTTGGTTAGGGAAAATTCTTTGTTTTTTTTATTTTTCAAAAATTGGTGCTTTTATTCTTCTAATAGTCACATCGCTCAGGCCAATTGGCACTAGTTGTCAGTTATACAGTCGTGCCAATCAGGTGTTTGGCGCTAGTTTCAGCCCCAAAAGTTATGTCCATTCCTGTGTGTCTGAAAATTAAGGTTTTTTCCCTAAGTCTTTCACCAGTGTCTCTTTCCCTTCCGGTTCTTTTCTTTGTATGATTTACATTTTCTCCCGTTCACTCAAGTTGGCTTGATTGGCTCATTGGCTTGGTTTTTGGTTGTTTTTTTTTGTCCTTTCCGTTAGGACTTGCATCCTAACATCCTAGGTTTTTCTAGGAATGTGCATCAATTGCCTGGTTGCATGCTTCACGGGAAATCTCCTTGCTAGTTGAGTCGGTCTCCTTGCTTGGTGAGCCATCTCTAATTGATTGCTTTTTTCTTTTTCGTTGATTGAGCATTCAAGTCTCAAGTGTATTTTTGAGTTCATTTGGTCCACTTTTTTGCTTGTGAGCATATATTACATTGCTCATTGTTCAACTGACAAATTATTCTTTCTATGATTGCACGCTTTGGAAGTCCTATTTGCGCTTGAAATTATATGTCTTGTAGCCTTTTGAGGAATTTCATTACAAAGTGTTCAAAACAAGATTGTATTCTTAATGTTTGGTTGCATCCTTTAGTGCATTAAGAAAATTTGCGTTCATTTAGTTTTCATCTCAAAGTTTTATTTTCATTAAAATGCATTAGATCAAGTTGCATTGAAAAGTCATTTTATCACTGAACTTATATTACATTGTTTAATGATTGAAAACTAAAGGTCTCATTGAGTGCATTCTTATTCATTCAAAAGAAAAAAGAACTTGTGTATAGATTATGATTGCATGGTTTTCAAAAAAGAATTTTTCATAGATTATGTTGTGTAACCAACTCAAAAAGAGAAGAAAAGAGATATAAACGCCTTAGAAATGAGCCACTTCGAGGGGGCAACCTCCAATACATTACATAAATGAACAATTCTTGGATGATACAATTCACAAAACCTCTTTTCTATATATAGGAGTCCATGGGGCCATAATGTAATCCTAGTGGGCCACAATGTAATCCTAGCCGACCTAACAATAATAATTTAAGGGCACAATAATAACAAAAATGGGGGTTACAAGGGTACAATAATAACAATAATGGGGTTACACTAACAACAATAAGGGACTATACTAGTAATATAGGGACCTAACATGCCCCTCTCCTTCAAAAAAGTGTTGTCCTCAACGCTTGAGTAGCTCTGGGTGCTTTCGTATAAAATTCTCATCCTCCCATGTAGAATCTTCAGTGGGTAAGTTCTTCCACTTGATGAGATACTCTGAAATTGATCGATTCCGTAGTTGTCGAGTTCTTTTTTCCATGACTGCTTCATGTTCCAATATGATTTTCCCTTCCCCATCAAGTTCTGGCAATACTGTTTGAACTGGAAGATTTTCACCTATAACCTTCTTTAAGCATGA